>CM069857.1:104353890-104551390 GCA_036172795.1 Pelodytes ibericus | reverse complement strand
CTGCCCCCCTCCCCCCCCCCTGCCTCCCTCCCCCTGTCTCTCTGCCACCCTCCCTCCTCCTTACCTCGATCCCTGGTGGCTAGTGGGGGCAGCCGGGGGATGTCTGCACGATACATGCAGACATCCTCCATGCTGCCCGACACGGCAGTCTATTATGACGGACAGCTGGTCCGTCATAATAGTCTGCAGTGTCGGGCAGCATGGAGGATATCTGCACGTATCGTGCAGACATCCCCCAGCTGCCCGATTTACCCTGGTGGCTAGCGGGGCAGCAGAGGATATCTGCGCGATGAGCGCAGACCTCCCCTGCTGCCGCCCGGCACGCTCGCCGGGACTTCTGTGACGAAAGCGGAAGTACCCGGCTTCTTCACAGAAGCCCCAGCGGTCGTGCCGGGCGGAAGCAGGGGAGTCTGCGCTCATCGCGCAGACTTCCCCTGCTGTCAGAGAGGGGGATCCAGGTCCCCTGCAGCTCTGCTGGGGACCTGGATCCATGTTTTATAATCTGACCTCAATTTGAGGTCAGATTATAAGAAGACCTCGATTGTAAGACAAGGGGGATTTTTCAGAGCATTTGCTCTGAAAAAAACCTCGTCTTATAATCGAGCAAATACGGTAATTGTATAATAGATTTAAATGGCCCGCCATCACCTTGCAGACTTTGCTTCTGACCCTGAGTTGAAAAAGGTTGCTGACCCTTGCCCTACTGCATAATATTTGCCCTGTGTAATATCAGTGCAGTCAATCATTACTGTATATTAAGGTTAATTGCTGCCTACCATATGTAAGTGCTCTCTAATATCTATGAATACTTTTGTAATATAGGCACTGAGTACTTTTATTACAGTGTTGCATAATAAGGTGTATATTTTACAGCCATATATACACATTTAACACACTGCAATTATGCACCTATTATACAAATTTTATACACTGCTATAAAAGTTCCCTTTATTCAAAAGTATACCTGGATATTAGATAGAGAACAATACATATAATAGGCAGCAAATAGAGGGGGGGGGGGGGGGGGGGATTGAGGCGGTTGGGGTGGAGGTAGTTTTGCATGCCACGGTGTGGAGGGAGGGTCCAGGTAGTGTTGCAACCGGCAGGCCCGTAAAAAAAAAAATGGTATTTTTTTTTTTTGTGGAAAAGGTGGCAACCATAGGTCCAGGGGGCCCAAGCAAATTCTTGTTCACGGTCCAATCAATATTAAAGACAAACCTGGGGCACACAACTGCAGGTCTGCCCAATGTGGGGGAGTGTATGACCCTACCCCGGGTTCCTTTCAAGTTAGGAACGCCATTACAGTAGAGTTAATCCTAAAATTGGATACTAGAAAATGTGAATGCGCCAAATGTTTTTTTTGTAATATACATTACCTGTGAAGAAACTCTTTTCTATACCTGCACGATCATTATTTTATTCTGGTTGGGATCATGTTAGACATATGTACAAACGCTAATTATATCGAAATCTACATTTTCTCACACCAACAATATAAATAGTCCCCAAAATATTTTTAAGTGGTTTTAAAAAAGATATACCGTATTTGCTTGAAAATAAGACAACCCTGATTATAAGACGACCCCCCAAACATTGGATATTCCTTTAGGAAAAAAATTAAAAGCCTAAATATAAGACGACCCTATAGGAAAAAAAAATGCATCTCTTGGTTTTTTTTCCCCATCTGCCTCCATGATGACCAATGCATTGCCCCGACAGGGATCTGCCCCCCAAACGTAGCCAATGCATTGACCCCACAGCTGTTTGCCCACCAGACTTAGCCAATGCTGCCCCTACCTCCAAACTTAACCAGTGCTGCTTCCCCCTCCCTAACCAGTGCTGCCTCCCCCTCCCTAACCAGTGCTGCCACCCCCTCCCTACCTCAGACTTACCCAATGCTGCCTTCCACCTCCCTCCTCCCCCCCCCCCCCCCCCAGACTTGCCTAATTCTGCCACTCCCTCCCCCAGACTTGCCCAATGCTGCCTCACCCTTCTCCCTCCCCTCACACAATGATGATTCAGACATCCTCCGGCGCTGCCCAACACGTCAGTCTTCTATGACTGACCGCCTGAAGGTCATGTGACCTCCCGGCTTCTGACATAGAAGTGCCGGGCAGCACCGGAGATTGCACAGACATCCACCGTCCTACTCGCGGGGGGGGGGCGGGAGGCGGGATCCAGGTCCCCTGCAGCTCTCCCAGTCTTTTAGTCAGACCTCTATTTGAGGTCTGATTATAAGACGAACCTTGAATGTAAGATGAGGGGCGTTTTTCAGAGCTTTTGCTCTGTAAAAAACATTGTCTTATATTAGAGCAAATACGCTATGAGTTGAATTGGTAAGGACTGGTAGTGCTGCCATATTATTAATCCAAGGGTGTGAGATTTTATCAGTCTCTCAAACCAGGATTTAAAATTTATGGTAAATCTCTGACCGCCAAAATGGAGAAAAGTAAATGTACTGGTCAGTAAATTCTTTAAGTGTTTTAGCTGGTAGTGAAAAGAAAAGTTGATTACATTTAAGTACATGTATGTATTACTACTTTGGATCTGTGCATAAATCACATAGTTAGAAGTCCTCTTCTCAAGATGGCAGCATGTTATAGGGCATCCAAATGAGTGTCAAATGCATAATGGCCACATCACATCAGTTAGTGTATTGTGAGGGATGTTGCTGCAAACTTCAAACAGTCCATTGGTCTGACAAGAAAGGACATTCCAAGTACAAAAAAAGTTAGTAAATTCTCGTCAAGTGAGTTGAATGTATTAAAGAATAGTGTTTATTTGTATGCTTTGATCTCACAATGTGTAGACATGGATAAGAAAACCAGTATATCATTTATAATCCTTTATGGAAAGAAATTGGTTGCAAAATTTCAGTAGGATACAGAATGCCCCATACACTGCACCTCAGGCTTTATGTGTGTGTCCTAGAATCTGATCGATCTTTTGGACCGTAAACTTCCAGTGTTCCCTGTCTCTAATAATGTGTAGGCCATTGATTAGCAGTGCATTCTGGGAGAGAACCATTTCCTGCCTTTAGGATACTCACTGCAGGGCTGTTTATAGAGAGCAGTATTGTGGTTTTGTTAGCTGCATGATTCAGACTCTCTTCCTTTTTCATATTCATTCATTACAATATTCTATCCTTTGGTATTATTTTTATATTTTCATTTACTTACAATTTTGTCCAATCTAGTAGTTGTTTTTTTGTCTTCCTTACCCTCCACTGCATACTATCATCCCCTTAACCATTTAGTCTTCCTTGTGTATGCATAGACTTCTTTGTCTCCTCTGTTATTCCTTGACTTGGGGGTCAGCATGAAAGAAGGAGAGGAAGACCTACCTTTTGTGGGTGCACTTGGGCAGGCTCTGTGTACAAGCCCACTGGGGCTTCTCTTGCCTGAAATATTTCCTACGGAGTCTGGTTCTGGAAGGATGCAACTTGTAAACTCTTTCCAAGGATCCAGTGTAAGTATGTTTATGGCACAGGTAAATAAATTAATCTGTGTGCTAGTGATGCAGCTGCCTATAATAAAAGTACTGAGCTATATTTACTGTGCTCTAGGCTTCTTCACGCCAGCCCTGTGTAGCTATATGTTTTTGTTGACGTTGTGTACTGGGGATATAGAAGACACGTTTATTTTTACTTTGAGTGTGTAGTATAGGGATAAAATGGAATATATTCTAAAAGACGAGCCATTTTTGCTTCTAGAAAATCCAAGCTGATCCGGTCCAGTCACTTCCTGCTCCCACAATGACAGTCCATCAGCTTTTGGTTCAGTCAGCTCTCAAGCAGTAGTAGTAGCATTTTCGCCAAGCACGGACTGCCACGGCTGATAAACTGTCATAGGAGTTAAAGTTCACCTGTGTATGTATGAAAAAGATCCCACTGGCATGTGTAACTCACTAGTACTCTATAGAAGACCTGAAGTAGGAATAGGTTTTGGAGGGTAGGTATAAGCTGGTACAAAGCAAAAGCAGAATAAGAATCTATGTCCAGTTCAGAGTCTAAAGTAGAGTCACCACGTGTGTCGAAATGCCCGGGACACTCCTGCTGAGAGACTGTGAGTGAGGTACTGTGTGTGTATGTGTGAGTGACAGACTGTTTATATCTGAGACTGTGTCAGTGAGTGTGTGTTATGGATAAAGGGGTTACGTTTTCTGAAACTGCCTATATCTATCAACACGGGTTAAATTCTCTGAAACAGCCTGTATCTTGCAATACTGGGGAATAAAGTTCCCTGAAGCTGCCAATATCTAGCAATACAGGTCTTAAGCTCTGTGAAAATGCTCCTATCTGATAATGACTGAATACATACCGGTGTATATATATATATATAATATATATATGTATGTGTAGAAATTATTCGATCTGACATCTACATGGTTCCCAAAGCTTCCTATATAAAATGTGTCCCTGAATGGCAGAAATAGAATGTGGTCACCCTAGTCCAAGCTCATCAGGCAGCAAAGTATGAAGCAAGACCAGGCCAGAACACTAATACATTGAACACAAGTTGGGGAAAGCACCGGAGAAGAACACGCAATAGCAGCGAACCTCAAGAATACAACCGAGAACAGGATAAAGCTGTATAAACATGCACACCTCTGACCTCTTGTGCACGTGCCTGCAACTGATGAGTATACATTTTTGTCTGGAAGTGAGACCACTGAAAAACATTTTAAAAAAATGTAGCAGTCTTTTAATTCTGGTTAATTAAATATAAGCCACGATTGTACAAATACTTTTGAAGCAATTTCATTTTATAACGTATTTGGTGCTTATATAAACACCTTGTTTGTTGGATTTATACAAAAGTAATAGTGTACTTGTTTAAAAAACTGACCAATGTACAAATAATTGATTATTGAATTCATTTTCTGTGCAGTTGTAGACAAGGCTGGCTATCCGAGGAAATCACTGGCAAAGCCATTATTTGTTTGTTACATCTGGCATTTGGGATTCTGTTTTGCACAGACCTCTGTATTACAAATCCAGCTATTGTGTCAGCAATCCTTAACAAAGCAGTTTGGTTGCAAGACACAAAGGAGTGTTACACTGGAATTAGAAAGCTGACCATACAGATTTACCTTTGATTCCTGTGTGGATGGTTGTACAGCTGGGCAGTCTCATTTAACACATTATTTTATGACCATGTACAGTATTTTTAGTCATGCAAATCACAGGGGTTTAGTCTGTGAATATTTCAAACTGTCAAAAAATGGTTTATGCATTTTCATACAACAAGAAACTAAAAATGAAGGGTACAGGTGTGAGAAAGACATGACATTCGTGTGCCCACATGTATTGCATATTAACCCCTTCGTGACGCAGGATGTAATCTGTGACCAGGAACAATTCATGGCGTTTTAATGCTTGCGTCATCTGGGATGCAAGCACCAAAACATCATGAATTGTTCCTGGCCAGAGATTACAATACAACCAATGTATTGCTGTTGCCATAGCAGCAAGTGCCTGTATGGGGCTAGAGGATCTAGCCCCTTTAAAAAGAAACAATGATTTTTTTTTTTTTTTTTAAATATTAACATGTAAGATCTGCACTTGCTGGTCAGTATACACATATGCTGAGCTGCAAAGCAAGACAGAGGTTTAGTTTGAAACCATTATAGGAATCCGCAAAATAAAGCAGTGGTAGACAGGATGTAGTTTCACAGCTGAGGGCTTTAGTTGGGTAATGGCGCCAGTCCTGGGTTCTAACAAAAGCAGGCTATGGATACAGTGACGAAACTGTATGTCTCAATCTCATACTTGAATATTAATAGATTTAGTCATGGTATATATTATTACAAACCTAGTTCAGTCTCTCCACGTTCTCCACACTGGTGTCACAAAACCTCTGTTTCATTTCATCACTCATATCTTTCATGACAGCAGTGCAAAAAAGAGGAAATGGCCACATCTCCAACCTCCTTTTCTCAGCTGAGCTGCATACAACTTCCTTGTTATGTGCTTTTTTTTTCTTGCCTCTTCCCATCTTGGGTCAGTTATAGCTAGGTGGCTTCTCTGTGCACAGTAATGCTCAGAGGCTGAATTATGATAACTTATGGTGTGGAAATGAAGAAGAGGCATAGTCAGGTACTTGGGTTAAAAAAGTTAATACTGTTAAGTGCTTAATGTGATGTTATTGATACACTTGATGCGATTTTCCCTTCTAATTTTATTTATTTACTAGATCACATTTTTATCTTGTATAATCCGAATGTCTTGGTTTTCACTGTGAGTTAAACTAAAGTATAAGGTGTAAGGATTCAGCTACAAGGGGTATAATCGTCCTTCCTTAGTAGGGTGAAACATCAAATGCTCCGTCTGACTATATTCATTGGTGCTGATTTTGCCCACGATTTAAAGCATGGTTTTATATGTTTTATTTTTGATGTGTGTGAGACTAGCTCTGTAATATATACAATAAATATTAAGGATCAAAAAAATCTTTGACAATGTATAATACATGAATGAAACACATTTGTGGTTCTAACAAATGTACAGTGAATGTGAATATTGTAATATTCAAAATGAGCTAAAAGCTTGGGGAATGCTAGATTTTGCTTTAATTTGCTGTTTTTAAATGAGTGCTGTTACAATAAAGTACCCAAAGTAGGTTAAATCTGTGAAAAGTTTTTGTGACTGTCTTTAAAAATGTACCTTTAGGCATGTTTAGGGACTTGTTAATGTATAAACAATACCTTTTCAGAAACAAATGATTAAAGTCACATTCTCCATAGTTTGGTGTGCTGAAATGTGCTGCATATTATACAGGCAGAGAGTGTCTATTATGTCCTCTCAATTTTTAAATGTTTTGATTCTTCTCCTTCAGCAACAGGACAAGGGGGACTTGAGTACCTTGAGTCTTCCCCCCAGTACAGCTCATGGCGGTTCAGAGGGAAACATCAGCCTGGAAGTCCCAGAGGGTCCACCAGACCCGCAGCGCACCAAAGCAGCCATGGACCATCTTCACCAGAAGATCCTCAAAATTACAGAACAAATCAAGATAGAGCAGGAGGCGAGAGATGATAATGTAGCAGAGTATCTGAAGCTGGCTAATAATGCAGACAGACAACAAGCTTCCCGTATTAAACAGGTATGTTGGGAATTCCACAATGATGTTGGGTGTACTTTAGAACATATACACTATTTGGTGATGCAGGTTATTCTGTTATTACAATAAGATTAAAAATACTGTGCAACGCTGGAACGAAAATCGAACGCTCATTTGCCTATATGTTTGAATCGTTCCAAATGTTTATCTATATCTCTGCTGCAACGTTATTCTAAAAATTGGATTCACTAGAATACACCAGTGTGAGTACACAGATTAGGGGCTTTAGTCATGAAAGCGAGCATTGCAGGTCATTTCAAACTTAAGGCCAGTGTAGCTGAATTGGACAAATTCCTCTGAATGGGAGAATTTTTCCAACTCCGCTACTTTGGCCTTATCTTATTCCTGCCAAAAACATTACCTATTCTATGAATATGGATTGGTGCTGCTGTGGAATGCACAAATAATGATTCTCAGCCATCCATTTTGTTGGCTGAACAGCATGGGAAATGTAATAACAGCACCTGAAGTACCAAAGGTTGGTCCCTACTGCTACATAGCTGCCAAGTGTCCAATTTTGGATCCAAACCTTTATGCTTTCTGTACATCACAGAGCTACACTACACAACATTACGTTTTGTTGACTGCAGCTCCCATGATGTTAAGCAAGCAGCATTGTTAATACGATGATTATGGGGGTGGGGGAAGTAGGAGGGGGCCACAGTACAAACACTAAGAGATTTATTCATGAAAGAGAGAATTACATGGAATTGTGATGTGGTGGGAATTTCAAACATGAGGCCAAAGAAGCCCAGTTAGAAAAAAATTTCCATTCAGCTAAATTTTTGTAACTTGGCTACTTTGGCCTTATGTTTGAAATTCCCCTGTCAATTCCCTCTTTCATGAGTAAATTCCTAATTTTAATTGACTGCATCTACAGTAATATTCAGCCAGCCATATTGCTAGCCGAACTTCATGGGGATTGTAGTTATAGACTGGGGTTGTGGTGGACTACACATTAACTATGTTGTTGACTGCAGCTCCCATGATGTTAAGCAAGCAGCATTGTTAATACGATGATTATGGGGGTGGGGGAAGTAGGAGGGGGCCACAGTACAAACACTAAGAGATTTATTCATGAAAGAGAGAATTACATGGAATTGTGATGTGGTGGGAATTTCAAACATGAGGCCAAAGAAGCCCAGTTAAAAAAAAAATTTCCATTCAGCTAAATATTTGTAACTTGGCTACTTTGGCCTTATGTTTGAAATTCCCCTGTCAATTCCCTCTTTCATGAGTAAATTCCTAATTTTAATTGACTGCATCTACAGTAATATTCAGCCAGCCATATTGCTAGCCGAACTTCATGGGGATTGTAGTTATAGACTGGGGTTGTGGTGGACTACACATTAACTATGTTGTTGACTGCAGCTCCCATGATGTTAAGCAAGCAGCATTGTTAATACGATGATTATGGGGGTGGGGGAAGTAGGAGGGGGCCACAGTACAAACACTAAGAGATTTATTCATGAAAGAGAGAATTACATGGAATTGTGATGTGGTGGGAATTTCAAACATGAGGCCAAAGAAGCCCAGTTAAAAAAAAAATTTCCATTCAGCTAAATTTTTGTAACTTGGCTACTTTGGCCTTATGTTTGAAATTCCCCTGTCAATTCCCTCTTTCATGAGTAAATTCCTAATTTTAATTGACTGCATCTACAGTAATATTCAGCCAGCCATATTGCTAGCCGAACTTCATGGGGATTGTAGTTATAGACTGGGGTTGTGGTGGACTACACATTAACTATGTTGTTGTTGACTGCAGCTCCCATGATATACAGACAGCTATTACTGGCTAAACACCATAGGAATTGTAGACTGGGGTACTTATAGCTAATATTTACCACCTCAGCTATTGTAAACTAAAGTTCCCAGGATCCTCAAGTATATGCTGGTCTGTTAGCTACTATAACCACAGTCCTATCATTTTTCCTATTAATGGGTAACTAACATTTGCCTCCTACCAGGAAACTCCTCTCCTGAGCCACCAGAGGTAGGTAATTGAGAGAATGTAAGATATTGGGGAGGGGAAGCGGACCCCAATGATACAAACATATATGCATTCTGATAGAACTTAAATGTACTTGTAACTATAGCTGGATAATCCATGTAACACTCAAAACACAAAAGGGTCAACCCATTAAACATTGAATAAAAATTTTGAGAATTTTTCCCAGTCTGCTACTTTGGCCTTACCTTTGAAATTCCCATCACAATTTCCTCCAATTCTCTCTTTATTGAGTAAACCCTTAAAAACTGTTTGTATATTGTTAACATTTCTCAAAGAATGTCAACTCTCGTGAGTAGGAAACCACATTGTGTTTATTAGGTGTTTATGATGGAATAAACTCTGTGGTTTCCTACTCACGAAAGTGGATGTATTTATTTTGTATGAAGCTCATAGTCATATAATCAAGAGCATATAAGGTGTAATGTCCTTCCACTTAGACACTATATGTGTCGTAAATGAATTGTGTTCAACTACTTTCCTACACGTATACTTGAAGTGATGTTTATACATCGAGGGCATACCACAGCTCCCTGGTGTCTAGCGGCAGACGTCATGCTGTCTGTGTCTACCATGCTGCCTCTCGAGCTCCCTGTGCGCGCTGGAAGGTCACATGACCCTGGCGCTCTGACGTCAGACATGCGAGAGGCAGCTGTCCAGGCACACCATGCTACCTGCTCGCCAGCAGAGGGCTGGTGATGGGAAATCTATGACGGCAAGCTTTTTATTTTTCTAAAGGGGTGGCGCTTTTAGTCACCCACCCACCCCCCAGACAGACGAGGCAAGTTCCGATCCAGGCACTTGTTTTGTGTGCCTCACGCTAAATACAGCACTGACCTACTCTCTGCTCTGCCTCACAACTTAAGCAGTATCAGTGTGGAGTCTGGTGCATGCACAACCAATCAAAGCGGTGGCGTGTCCTCATAGTCTGGTGTCGGCGGTCTTGCTGCTTAACCTAGTTAAGGTCTCCACTACTAATCTATTATAGAAACTAGGGTCTCTGTCTGCATAGTGTGGACACTTGTATGCAAACAGACAATGTATGTATATTAAAATGCCCTTATGGTGACCAAAACAAACACAATAAAAATAAAGTGCATAAAAAAGTGCAAGAAAAAACACCAGGGTGTATTCCTATGTATCACTGTGCAACAGTATAGTAATGCTGTGTACCAAACAAAACACAATGACACATATCGCTGTGCATACAGTCAAATATGACAATGATGTGTACAAACACACAATAATATAAATGCAAGATACTTAGCACATATCTTCTAGTGTTGTATATGCCTGAAAAAAATAATCAGAAAAAAACACTGAGCACAATATGTACTGCAAATGGTAGTAGCCAGAATATGAGCAAATGGTGGGATAAATCAAACTCACAAACACAGTTCCTATAACCAAGGAGCATGGAATCTGCACTCGGTAATAGTATACCAGTATAGTAAGAGATGTGCCCTGTCTGGTTGTAAACACTTTTATTCTCCACAAAAATTAAGTCCATGAAAAACACTGAAAACATAAAAAATGTCCTTTGGGGATATAAAAAAACCAGGGCATATAACCAATGACTTTTTTTCCAATGAAGAGATTTCCCTGATGAAGTCCGTTTTCAGATGAAATGCATTGGGACATTTTTTAACCTTGTGAGCCACCGTACATCAACATACCCGGAACTCCTGATCAGCCCCTAGTCGCATGGAAAGCCTGGACTGTGTCTCATTAAGGTTTCCTTTTATCACCACTGGACATTTTTTTATGTTTTTAGTGTTTTTCGTGGACTTTTTTAATTGCATGTAAGTCCTTTCATCGTTTTTGTGGAGAATAAAAGTGTTTACCACCAGACTGGGCACGTCTCCTTCTCATTCCTTCATCATTTGGATACCAACATATTCTGGCTACTACCATTTGCAGTACATATGGCACTAGGTGTTTTTTTTATGTTTCTTTTTTTTCAGGCAGATACAGCACTAGAAGATATATGCTAAGTATCTTGCATTTATATTATTGTGTGTTTGTACACATCATTGTCATATTTGACTGTATGCAGGGGTGTTGCTAGGTCAACAAATGATCAGGGGCTAGAGCCCAGATGAGCAGTTTCAATCACTCTCACCCTGTCTCTCTCCTTCTCTTTCTCACGCACCCCTTCTCTCTCCCTCTCTTTTTCACACACCGTCTCGCTCCCTCTCTTTCTCTATCTCTCTTTCTCTCACACACCATCTCTCTCTTTCTCTCACACACCGTCTCTCTTTCTCTCACACACCGTCTTTCTCTTTCTCTCACACACCGTCTCTCTCTTTCTCTCTCACACTCCGTCTCTCTCTTTCTCTCTCACACTCCGTCTCTCTCTTTCTCTCTCACACTCCGTCTCTCTCTTTCTCTCTCACACTCCGTCTCTCTCTTTCTCTCTCACACTCCGTCTCTCTCTTTCTCTCTCACACTCCGTCTCTCTCTTTCTCTCTCACACTCCGTCTCTCTCTTTCTCTCTCACACAGTCCCTCTCGCTCTTTCTCTCACACAGTCCCTCTCGCTCTCTCTCACACAGTCCCTCTCCCTCTTTCTCTCACACAGTCCGTCTCGCTCTTTCTCTCACACACTTACACACACACACATCCTGAAACACACACCCTCATACACACATTGAGTCAGCCACACTTACACGCAAACACTAACACACGTCTTCATTTTTTTCAACAACAAAAAAGACTTTATAGCGTTGGTCCCCCTCCCTGCTAAATTACCTTTGCTGCAGGGAGGAGGACATTTCCAATGGTGTCTGCAGCAGCAGACACCGATTCTTCTGCCGGATGTCACATCCGGCGAGCAGACAGATTCTGTCAGTATGGCCAAGAAGTGCGCTCACTGCAGGTACTCGCTTGTGGGCCTCACCTCCAGGAGCAAGGGCTAGCAGCAGCGCCTCTCCTCCTCACCCCCTCACGAGCATAGACCTCCGATTCTGGGACTAAAGCTCAGCGGGGGACATTTTTTATTTTTAACAGTGATAGCCCTGGAGTCTTGGGGCTAAAATATACTTTAGCCCCAGAGTCTCCATTCGGGGCTGTTCACTGGGGATTCGGGGCTATAGCACCAGTAGCCCCCCCTAGCGATGCCTCTGACTGTATGCACAGTTAATATTTGTCATTGTGGTTTTTTTTGGTACACAGCATTGCTATACTGTTGTATTTGCACAGTGATACACTTTATATGAGTACACGCTGTTGTTTTTTCTTGCACTTTTTTATGCACGTTATTGTTCCTTGCAATATTGTGTTTGTTTTGGTCACCATAAAGGCATTTTAATATACATACATTGTCTGTTTGCATACAAGTGTCCATGCATTGTGCGCTAATATTTTTTTGCACATTTGTCACAGTTTTGAAGCGGTCTGTTTTCGCTTGTTTTTTAGCAGCCAGTTTTCAGTGGACACTTAAGTTATTATTATTTTCTTGTGTTATCTTTTTCATCATCCTGTGGCACTATTGGTTTGCTCATCCTATTTTCACCCAATACATATCTATCTGCATTTGCACAGAGAGACCGTCGCTGACCTCACCAGGCTGCCTGCTTCCGAGGGAAGCCGAGTTGGAAAAATTCTCCAATGCAGCTGAAAGGGAGAATTTTTCCAATTCAGCTACTTTGGCCTTAAGTTTGAAACTTGATGCAGTTTTTTCTTATAACATCACACATTTTCCCCTCCAAATGTTGTCCTTTAGTTTTAATAAAGAGAGACTAATGCCTGATCTTGAGTTCATTTTCGATCAGTGATGGATAATCTTTGCACTGTTGATGTTTGAGAACTACATATTCCATGATGCTCCGTTAGCATGACGGAGTATCCTAGGATTAGTAGTTGCCAAGATTAGCTCTCACTGCTGTATGTAATAGATTGTATGAAGAGTATGTCAAAATTATGGCACCTGCCTATATTTACTATTCTTGTGCACTGAGGACTGCATTTTATTTGATTTATTTTTAATTAAAGGCTTTATTGAGTCACATGAATAAGTATTGGATTTTATAACAATGTGCATGAGTTGCAAAGTGAATGGTATAGGCAAAAGGCAACTATTGCTGGCTGTATTTCTTTATCCTTACCCAGAATCCATTGTGCTAGTGATAGCTGGGGATGTTTGTTGTTTTTTATTTCATATTAAATTATACTACAGTACATAGCTTTTTAAATATATTTGTCAAAATGTCAAGGCACTCTTTATTAATGTTGTTATTTTGTTTTTGTTTCATACTCCTCTGTACCTATACCTCTCAGGTTTTTGAAAAGAAGAACCAAAAGTCTGCTCAAACCATTGCGCAACTACACAAAAAGTTGGAACATTATCATAAGAAGCTAAAGGAAATTGAGCAGAATGGTATCTCCCGGCAGCCCAAGGATGTTTTGAGGGACATGCAGCAGGGATTGAAAGATGTGGGAGCCAATGTACGAGCCGGTATCAGTGGTTTTGGGGGAGGAGTTGTGGAGGGAGTAAAGGGAGGACTGTCTGGCCTATCACAGGTCACACACACTGCAGTAGTCTCAAAACCCAGAGAATTTGCCAGCCTCATTCGCAACAAATTTGGAAGTGCAGACAATATCCCTCACCTCAAGGATGGACTAGAAGAAGATGGCGAGGGGCAAGGGGGTGCCAGGGCTCTAAGCGGAAGTGCCACTCTTGCACCTAGTCCCAAATATGGCAGTGATGATGAATGTTCCAGTGCTACATCTGGGTCAGGTGGAGCAGGCAGTAACTCTGGGGCAGGACCAGTAGGGCCTGGCAGCCCTAGATCTAACACTTTGGACGGGCATCACCATGGACATCATGGGGGTTTTGATGCAATACTAGAGGAGTTGTGTGAAATCAAAGATGGTCAGAGCCACCTAGAGGATTCAATGGAAGATCTGAAATCACAGCTACAGCGAGATTATAGCTACATGACACAGTGTCTTCAGGAGGAACGCTACAGGTACTTAAGCGTGTACACAGGTTTTCCCATCTATTAATTTTAGATCAGGATTGTGAAACATAGAATCTGAGGCATGACATTCTGCCATATTAGTATTTTTTAATTAACATTTAAAGAAATCATTGACATTTATTAATAAATAATAAACAAATCCTTTAATCCCAGTATAGCGTAAAGACCTTGAGGTTCTCTAGGACTGCAGCTCCCATCAGAATGACTTAAAGGGACTGTATCACCTAAACATTGTTTTTGCTGTGAATGTAGATTTAAAAAACATTGAAAATGATCTATACATTGTGTTAGCAAAATTTAAAGTGAAATATAAAGTTTAGTGTCCATTTAAAGGAACACTGAACATTATATTTCACTTGTGCTTTTAATATAGGTTAGTTGTTCCTAGTGTGAGGATAAACTGGCATGTACTTCTGATAGGCTGACTGGCAACTACCATGCTTCCATAGGAAACCTTAGCTAGGTCCCCTCTGTTGATCCCATGCAAAAACTAGGGTCTCTCTCATCTAGCTACCATCGAGAGACACTTTGCAGTTCAGGAGTTTTTATACATTACCCCCTATGTGAGGTATAGTACCTTCATCCACTCCGCATCTCCAGTATATTTTTGGTAAGAGACCACAACTCTTGCTGTTAGGTGAAATACCATTAAGTTAGGACTGTGTATTCCATTTCTAAGGCTTTTTGCAGAGCTGGACGATTTTTGAAAAGCATAAGTATCCTGTAACATCCTTCCAATTTCTTTTTACCCACAACTTTGTGTAAATATGTGTGACTCAAATCTGTTAAGTACCGTATTTTAAACTATAGTTTATGTAGATTTATAGTCTTAGAACAATCTCAGCTGAGCAAAAAGAAGAGAGTTTTGTTTTGTGTCTTGTAACCTCTGGAGAATGACAAATGGGCAGCTGGTGTGATCATGGCTTCTAAAACAACAAGTCATGTAAAGGACAAGCACACACTGTATGCAAAGTAAACTACACCTCCATGCTAGGAACTAGTTTAGGCATGTTTTGTACACGGTGATCCTTTCCATTTACAATGTGGTTGTAAATAACAACAGAACTCCTTTATTTTTTCCTAATTAAGCCACATGCTTTTTGGAAGTCTGGATATAGTGCTGCTTGCAGTCTGTAACATAAAGCTCTTAACGTCAGTGGCTCAGTATAAAAGATAAATTGGCAATGTAACGAGGAAGGCTGTTAAACTATTACAGGTTGAGTATCACTTATCTGAAGATCAAAAATCTGAAATGACCCAAAATACAAAAATAATTTAAGGAAATGGGTCAGTTCGGATAAGGGATACTCACATTCCTGGCACCCCGGTTGTGAAGCTCCTTTGCTTCCCCCTTGACGGGCACCGTACATTTGAAGCCAGCGCTCATGGGAAATGTAGTTTCCAGAGCGCTGCGATAGGAGGAAAGGACTACCGCACACCACCGGATCATCTTGGCAGCAACTAGAATCTAGGACTCATCCATTTTTTTAGGGGTGCATCTTAGAAAAAAGTCTTAGAATCAAGGAAATAGTTAAAACAGTTCTACTTTCCTACAACAGCCTTGCATGTCATCCAGCGATGAAATTCCTCCCTCCTTACATCAGCCAAAAGGTGAATTTCTGCTACCAGAAGACGAATCTTGGAGGCCGAGACGAAAATTGCATCTTACATTCAGCAGCATAATTTAGCACTAAGATGCATCTTCAAATCAAGGAAATACAGTATATATTTTGTTAGCAGAATTGCAAGCAAATGCCTAAATTAGGATAAACATTTATTTTTAAAACTGTGTGTGGATTCTCCTGCTGATGACATCATCTGTGGCTTGATATGCAAATTAGACATTTTCGATTGAAAACCATAACATTTGCATATCAAGCCATTATGATGTCATAAGCAGGAGAGGCTACAGACATTTAAAACACATTTTCTCCTAATTTAGACATTTGTTTACAGTTTTGCTAAAATAATATATAGATAATTTCCAATAATTTTTAATTCTCTAAATGCACATTAAAAACAACATTTAGGTGATAGTCCCATTAAATATGGTCTTAATTTATTACAACTTAGGTGACAGACCTAGCAATCCTTAAAGGAAGGGTTAAGCAATATTTAGGTGATACAGTCCCTTTAAATCAGTGGTGTCCAAACTTTTTTCAAAGAGGGCCAGACTTGATGAAGTGAACATGCGTGAGGGCCGACCATTTTGCCTGACAGTTAAAATTAAGTACAAATGAACTATTTTATGCAAACTTTATTGCAAACGATTTGAATGACAATTCTAAACAGTAGTAAAATCACTCTGCCTTTCATATCTGAAGGCCAGATGAAAAAAAAACAACACAGGATGCTGAAATATACGTCATACGCGCGCCCGTTCACGTGACCTGTCGGCACAATCGCCGGGAAGCCGAACAGGCAGCATGGAGGGACAATTATGCCATTCAGAAGCCCAGGAATATTATGCCAGTCAGATGCCCAGTAATATTATTCCATTCAGATGCCCAGTAATATTATGCCATTCAGAGCCCAGGAATATTATGCCATCCAGAGCCCAGTAATATTATGCCTTTCAGATGCCCAGGAATATTATGCCATTCAGAGCCCAGTAATATTATGCCAGTCAGATTCCCAGGAATATTATGCCATTCAGATGCCCAGGAATATTATGCCAGTCAGATGCCCAGGAATATTATGCCAGTCAGATGCCCAGGAATATTATGCCAGTCAGATGCCCAGGAATATTATGCCATTCAGATGCCCAGGAATATTATGCCATTCAGATGCCCAGGAATATTATGCCAGTCAGATGCCCAGTAATATTATGCCAGTCAGATTCCCAGGAATATTATGCCACTCGGAGCCCAGTAATATTATGCCAGTCAGAGCCCAATAATATTATGCCAGTCAGATGCCCAGGAATATTATGACAGTCAGATGCCCAGGAATATTATGACAGTCAGATGCCCAGGAATATTATGCCAGTCAGATTCCCAGGAATATTATGCCACTCGGAGCCCAGTAATATTATGCCAGTCAGAGCCCAGTAATATTATGCCAGTCAGATTCCCAGGAATATTATGCCAGTCAGATGCCCAGGAACATTATGCCAGTCAGAGCCCAGTAATATTATGCCAGTCAGATGCCCAGGAATAGTGTGCCAGTCAGATGCCCAGGAATATTATGCCAGTCAGAGCCCAGTAATATTATGCCTCTCAGATGCCCAGTAATATTATGCCTCTCAGATGCCCAGTAATATTATGCCTCTCAGATGCCCAGTAATATTATGCCTCTCAGATGCCCAGTAATAATATGCCTCTCAGATGCCCAGTAATATTATGCCAGTCAGATGCCCAGTAATATTATGCCTCTCAGATGCCCAGTAATATTATGCCTCTCAGATGCCCAGTAATATTATGCCAGTCAGATGCCCAGTAATATTATGCCTCTCAGATGCCCAGTAATATTATGCCTCTCAGATGCCCAGTAATATTATGCCTCTCAGATGCCCAGTAATATTATGCCTCTCAGATGCCCAGTAATATTATGCCTCTCAGATGCCCAGTAATATTATGTCTCTCAGATGCCCAGTAATATTATGCCTCTCAGATGCCCAGTAATATTATGCCTCTCAGATGCCCAGTAATATTATGCCTCTCAGATGCCCAGTAATATTATGTCTCTCAGATGCCCAGTAATATTATGTCTCTCAGATGCCCAGTAATATTATGCCTCTCAGATGCCCAGGAACCACCCTCCTCCCCATCACTTACCTGGTAGCTGCTGCTCCGTGTCCCTGGACGGACACCTCCTCCCTGCAGAGAAAAGCCCGCGAAACGGCCGAAATCTCGCGTCTCGCGAGAATTGGACTTAGAAAAAAAAAGAGACATTGATCAGCCGTGTCTCTGGGGCCGTATGGAAGTAAAGGACGGGCCGCAACTGGCCCGCGGGCCGGACTTTGGACATGACTGCTTTAAATGGAATCAACAAATGCAGAACAGATTTGCAAATGAGAATTGTAGCTTACTTTATCAAAAAATAACGAATGCACGCAGTCATTTACCCATGCAAGCGCACATTTAGCCACCATACCTTTCAGGACCTCATGCATCATCTTAATATATAGGGACACAAGTTAAGGGACATTCATCTCTTTGAATTACATAGTGAGAAAACAGTCTCAATCAGTAGTATTATAACTGAATGAGACAGCAGTCTAATATTTACAAATAAAATGAGCAAATAATTAAACAATCTATGTTTTATAATTTTTAAGTAAAAATGTGACAAAGCAGAGCAACAGTCACAAACACATACAGAGACCGTGACACACACACAGAGACAGTCACACACAGAGAGAAACAGACACACACACAAACCAACAGTGTTAGGTCTTTCTATATAATGAAAAAAAATGTTTAGCTTTACTCAGTGTCCCCTGTCCCTGCTGTATTACCATTGCTGCAGCCGGGTCTGTGCCTCTCACACAGGCACAGACTATCATCACTTGTTGTCCTGCTCAGACACTAGACTTTTTCTGGTCACCATGACGACCTGGTGCCCAGGATTTGTCCAGCCCTTGTAAGGAAAAACCCGCTGCTTGCCCACAGCAGGGCTAAATGTAAAAAAAAAAAAAAGAAGCCACCCGGCATCCAGAACTGCATATCCCAGGCATTGGGGGATAGGAATTGTGCATTCCTGTACTACAAGCTATACATATTATGCAGACATGTGTTGAGAGCACAAGGACACAGGAATATAATACCTAACAAATTGCATTCTTCATATGCTTTATATCTCATGAAACCAACCCTGTCAGAATTTGTCATTCGAACCGACTCAGTCTTTGAAACCGACTGAGGGTCTGACTGATATCACTAAAGTGACTAGGATATATCTGTCAAAGTGGTTCCTGCTGTAATATATTGGGTCAAAAAGTGAAATAAATTAATATTTTGTTTAATTCACCATAAAAAGAATGATTATACATTTAATTGGCAAGACTTAAATTACTATTTAGCCAGTCATGTGAACAGAGGCCATGGCAAATCAGAAGAGCAGTGATGTGATTTAAGAAACACAAAGGATCTGCACATTTGGGGTACATCAGGGCCATATTGGAAGCCAAATTCCAAGCTACAAAATATCCCTTGTATGTGAACTCGAATAGCCGCGCAGTTCTGCCATCATGGCCAAAATGCCAAAAAGCAGAAAGATATACACTGAACTGAAAATAGCGTGTATCATCCCCATGACTTCTATTGGATGATAGAGACTAATTTCAGGATTATTATGGAAATAGCCGAATTCCTCCCAAAATGAAAAAAAGAACAACTAAATTTAGAAAAAAGTTTTGATAGTGGGGCTGGTGTATGTAGATTTGTGTTTAAGAATGCGTCTTCTACTCCCTGATTTCTAAGTGGGCGGCTTTTGCGATCACCTTTACCCCCACGATAATTTTGGTGTGTGCCCCTCTTTTTATCACTCATAACTGATGGAGATTTGCAAAATCTCCCGACTCCTTCCAATATCCCTTAAAGGTTTGGGGTGGCTGGGTAAATACAATAGTGATGGGCCAGAGAACACCCAATCGCCAGGCCCAAATAAATGGCAAAAATGCAAGTGCCAGCACGAATGAAATTCTATGCCACACTCATTGCTGAATTTGGTACCTTTTCCTCTAACAGCAGTAACCACTTGACGGCAGCAGTTTGCTAATGCCCTAACCATTTAGAAACTGTATTAAATCCATACTGTTAATAATATTAACTATTTAAAGATTAGCACTGGTTTAAAACCATGTCATAAATGTTGAGAGAACTAGACATACATACAAGAACTGGGCATCCTAATTTTCATAATTGTATTTTTCATTCTAAATGGCTAGTGCATGTAAATTGGAAAAATATAAAGAAATATCACATCTAAACTTATCACACTCATCAGATCTGTTGCATGGGGTTATTAATGCCAGCCCCTTGAATTAGCAATTGTCTGTGTAACTTTCCTTTGATTTTCTTTAGCGATGTTCTTTCATGAATAAGATTGACTCATATGCCAAAGTTTTCTGAAGATGACAGATAGCTGTGTTGTAAGAAAACCTTGTGTGTGTATAACCAGAAGGCAGTGTCTAGTCTATTTACCCTGAGGTAACAACAGTTCCCTATCAGACTTACATGTGGTTTTGTGAATTGAAATAAGATTAGTCAGAAGGGAACCAGTGATTATAGAAATTAAAAAAACAATTGTCTTTAACTTGCTTCTAATTTAAAATATTTAAGCAGCCAAATATGTGTTTCAGTTTAAAGGACAACTGTCCAAACAAATGTGCTTCCTTTAAATTGAAATTTGAAGTGTGGGCAATTTGAATAGAAATATTTTAACAAAATAGTACTATTAAAGTACTTTATTGAGCCCTCTTTGCTCCATCAGGGGGCAGACATGTTAAGAATCTTAGGTCAGATGAAGGCAGATGTGACCCAAGATGTCTGCCCCTGATATGGCTATACAGGGGGCTCAATAAGGTAATTTATTTGTATTCTTTCAGTAAACTACTTCTATTTTAAATACTTACATTTGATGAAATCTTTCAGTTAAACAGTTCATTTTTTTGCCAGCAGTTGTTCTTATCATTTTGTGGATTGTGTCCTGATCACTAAACTCCCTAGACTACTTCAATAAGTCTCTCTAACATCTGTGACTGCAATTTATATTTGTCATTCCTTATCTCCTCAACTATATTCATACTGATTTGCCATCTACTGTTATTATTTACTATATTGCTATGTAGCAATGCATTTGCTAGCAGGGCCGCCATCAGGGGTGATGGGCGATACAGCCAACACGTGCCCGGTCGGGCCCCCACCCTTTAAAAAAAAAAAATATGGTGCAGCTGCTTTGGGCACATACATTCATGATGGCCCAAAGCAGCTGCCCCATGTGCCCCCACTGGCCACTTGACTGTCTCACACATAGACAGTCACGATCGGCAGCCGCCGGAAAAGACTGTGGGGGAGATTGCAGGGGATGAGCAGCATCCAGGTAGGTACTGGGGAAGGGGGAAGGAGAGGGGCTATTAATGAGCAAATTATCAGTGGCATACTAATGAGCAAGTTATCAGTGGCAAACTAATGATCAAATTATCAGTGGCATATTAATGGACAAATTTTCAGTTGCGGGTAGGGGGGCGAGAGGGAGATATGGGGAGGGGCAGAATTTTTTCCCAGTAAAGGGCCCTGAAATTTCTGATGGCGGCCCTGTTTGCTAGTACCAGACCTCCGTAAGCGTCTCTATGTAGGAGGGACAATGCCCTTTTTACCTGTGTCCCTCTTTTCTACCCTGATGTCCCAGTTTTCTCTTTTGATGTATATTAGGTTATCACAGACTGCCACAGCAATAAAAATGACTTACAGTGTGTTTAGAACCTGTAGTAAATTAGTTAGATATAATTAGTGGTTTGTAAATAAAATATATTATTCCTTTTTTAAATGACTTACCAAATGACAAATAGCCATCAGCTGGCCATAATGTCACTTATAACTTCCCATTAAAGCCCCACCCAGAGTGACACTTTCAACCACTCCCACAAAACAAGTGTCCTTCTTGAAAAGTTATGAGGTATAATAGTACTTATATGAAATTAATTAGTGACAGTGTTGGTGATCTTGCATATGTGCTCTGCAGATTTCTATAGACTTTCAAAATACTGCTGGCCCATTGGAAGGATTTGATAAACAATCCTACAATCCTGTATTTAATGTTTAAATAATGTAGATTTTTTTTCCCCCACTGATAACGTTTACATGTATGATTGAAGTGGTATTTTGGTATGATAGGGGGCATTTACAACTAGTGGTAAAATCTTTGCTTCTAGACCACTCCCCACCTCCTCAAATCCCTAGAGCACCATTGCTCTTTTACCTCTTGTGTAACAGTCCTTCCCACCATACTCCTTGTAGACTGTAAGCCTGCTTTGTTTACCCTGTTGTACAGTGTTACGGCACTTTATAAATGTAATAATAACCATGTGAATAGGAAGATCCTTATCATATCCTGCACCAACATTCTACTCTACTGTCCAGTCAGGAAGGGACCAGGGACAAAAAAAAAGCTCTCCTTGCACCTCACACTAAATCATCAGTGGAAAAAGGTCACCGAAAATGCAGAGCCCCTGGGCCTCTTGGGACATAGGGACTTAACACAATTGCACACTTGTAAACCTTAAGGTTATAGGGTCTACTCAATAAAGAGAGTATCGCAGGGAACTGAGAAAGTAGCCAAAAGTAGCCAAGATTGAAAACTTCTCCAGTGCAGCTGACTAGCAAAAATTTTCCAACTCAGCTACTCTGGTCTTAACGGAACTGTCTGGTGCCCAAAATGCATCTTCCAAATGTTGATGCATATTAACCCCTTAGTGACGTGACCTTTTGACCTTGTCTTTCCCTTGGGGACATGTGCTGTTTTGACATTTCTGGGCTGTTTGTGTTTAGCTGTAGTTTTCTTCTTTCTCATTTACCATGCCCACACACTTTATTATATATAAATTATCTATTGTTTATTATATAAATTATCTATTGTTTATTATATATTGTTTTTATCGCAATTAGAAGAGCGATTCATGTATGATAAAAAAAAATAATAATAATCTTAAAATATGATGAAAATATAAATAAGTTTCTAACTTTGGCCTAAAAACTCATTTACACAATTACAATCAATAAAAAAGTTTCTAAATTTTGTCCCGGGTTTAGAAATATACTTGTTTTTATATTTTTCTGTTTTTTGGGGGGTTTTTTGTGAGTTATAGGGCAAAAACCAAAAATAGTGTTTTTTTTTTTTTCTAACAATTCTCACCTCAGTGACCTTTTGACCCCGACCGAACCCTTAATTTAACCCTAATGCTAACCCTTATGCGAACCCTGTTATTTCAGCCCAACTTGGCGTATTTTTTTTAATGTTTAATGAGGCAGAGTTTTACCGCTATCAATATGTAAATTATTAACATTTGAAGTGGTTTGTCTATAAATGGGAATTTAAGGTGGAACAGCAATAATTGAGGTGACAATTTAGGTCATAAACTAGATGCTGACAATTTAGCCTTCGTAAGGGATCTTCCAGTGATTTTTAAAGGATGTCTGACCAAGTCAGGTTAGTGTCTTTTATCAATTTAATAATAATTCACTTGGCTATCTCTACAAAATTTATTTCCAGGGGACCAAACATCTTGGTAGAATTTTGCATCACAATGCAAAATAAGTTTATTAATTCAACAGCTAAGAGAGAAATTGGAAGCCAAATAATGTATCATGTTTATCAACAGTTTACAATCCAGTTGCATGCCAGAGTCTGTTTTGAATTTGTCTGATCAGTGAATGCACTGACTTTGAAAGGTCAATGCTAATTAAACAACCAATTCATTAATCCGCAACTGCAACTGGACTTGAATACCTCAACTGTAAAAGGTATTAATCTAGACAAAAAAAGTGACTGTGACATCACTCGGCTTCGAGCACATGGGCAGTATATACATAGCCATTGCTCGCTGTGGAGAAACTTGGCCATATCTAGTGCATATGCATATCTTTATCTGAACTGCGTTTCAGAAGAAGAAGAAGAGATGACCTTGTTGATGGAACTCACTGTCATGTTACATTCATCTGTCAGCATAGCGCCACACTTTGGTCCCAGCAGGCGAATAGAGTCCTGACTATCAATAGATAGTCCTACTGGTATAAAATATCCATGATGTTCAATACCATCAATAGGGTTTTAAAATCATTTAGACCAGTTACAAAACTGGAAACATCATTAATACTGCCTCTGTTTCATCTTACATATAAGTATATTTATATTATTGTCATGAATAAAGCTATTGTAAATGTAGTAGTAAATATAATTTGAAGTTGTAACTTCTTTCACTGTGGATATAGCAAACTCTCTACAGGGTCTGGTTTTGTTTGCAAATAAATGCTGCCATCAGCCAAAACCTGATATTTGCTCAGTTGAACTAAAATACTTCAGCATCCCACTGTACAGAAGAGGTGAAAAGATGCAAATTTGCCCACTGTACCCAGTGAAAAGAAATATTGCAGTATTCGAAAACTAGCGAACAGTTTATACAAGATCAGTGCAAGGTAATGTTTAGGATGGCGCAAAGAATATAGGAGAAATTTACTTAAAAAAAATGTTGGACGTAAGATCTTTTTCTTTCACACAGAGTATCTTGTACAAGAATTATTTCTTGTACACTAACCTTTTTTTTTTTTCAACTTGTGCTTCTAATATCGAAGTACAATCTTAGTTCCCCTAGTATGAGGATTAACTGGTAGGTACTTTTGAAGGTACCTACCGTTTTATCCTTTGACCGGCAGGTGCCATGCTTCGGAAACAAAGGTTAAAAAAAGTTTAGTTGCCCTTTAATAGAAATTGCTATAGATTATGTATTTTAAATTACTATATAAAAATACATAAAATGTATCCCATATCATAAAAAAATGAATGTAAACACTACTCCTTGAGTAAGTTGGTAGAAGCTTTGCATCGGACAGCAGTTAGTCCTCTCCAAAAAAAAATAGCCTGACGCGTTTTGCTACTTTGGTATTGTACTCAGAGGCATAACAATTCGTAAACCTACACCATGAAGATGATTACAATCCCATGTTTTTTAAATACCATTTCCCTGGCCTGTATCTGTATTATTCCCAGTTATATCTGTATTACTGCATGATTGTAAAATCCATTGCAGTAAGAATTCCTAGTCAGTTTACTGATATTAGTTGGCAGGCTGGAGTACAGAAGCTCCTCATACATTAAAGTGAATATTATGCTGAAGACCTGAGTTGGATACTTCCAGAGTTAAAGAGCTCGGGTAATATTGAGACCGTCCTGTGATCTTCAATCTAAGAAGGGAAAAGGCTTGTGTAATTATGTATCACAGAGTGCACCTCTCCCCTCATATTAAAGCACTTTGTTGAGCTTTAGGAGAAATACCCTGATTTTTATCTTTTTTTTAAAGCGCTTCCAACATTTTTTAATAAACTTATTTTGTGTCCCCTGTTGTGGAACCAGGGTTAGGTTGGACAGTAGCTCAGGTGCCTAGGTGCACAGTTGCATTATTCCTCATGGTGGTGCAAGGTGACCATTTGTTTGTGCTTTTTACCATCTTGTAGGAAAACTATAGAGTTTATAAAAGATAGTAACATATAGTCATACCCAGGCATATACTTTGCTTTCCTCTAATAACTTGCTTTGCTCCCCTGACTGCTTATTATTATCTATGTATCGCTCATCAGCACTGAACAGACTGCCTAACGTGTTATTCAGTTACAATTTAAGGGCAGTGCAGGTTAGATATACTAAGTAGCATAAAGCAAAGAGCAACATGACAGTGTTGTTTTAGTGTGTATAGAATATGTGGTACATTAGCATTAGCAGTTTAGACTTTGCTCAAAAGTTGCTCATCCCATAGAGCAGGGGTGTCCAAGTTTTTTCTGCAGTGGGCCACAGTGATTTTTCATTTAGAGAATATATATAAAATTCACATTAATGTGCATTATGTGAGTGTATCACAGACTCCACAGCAATACAAGTCACACTCACACTGCACATTAATGTATCACAATACAACTCGCGGCAAAAAAGCAAAACCTCACATTAATCACACATACAAATACAGCCCCACATACACAATTACACACAAGACACACTTGCACGCACATACACAGACATACTTACAACCTTTAAGACACACATCCTTACACACACAAATTCTCTTACAGACACACACAGCACTTTGCACCCAATGTAGGCGTCCCACGGAGGTGCGGTTAAGTTATCCAATCTCAGCCAGGCCGTACCTCCATCTCAGCCAGGCCACATGTTGAACACCCCTGCCATAGAGCAACTGTCACACAAAATTCAGTTTTGATTAATTGGGTTAGACAGGTCAGATCTTCCAACATCTGCTGCAAGATGAAGGAAGCTCTGACCCAAGATTGTAAACAAAATGTCTGCCCCCTGACAGAGCTACATGTGGCAAAGAGGATTCAATAAGGTACTTTATTTTTTATCCTTTCATTAAAGAAACTCTATTTAAAACGCTTGATGCAATCTTTCAATTAAACAAACAGAAGTTATACTCAAAACATACTTGTAATATGATGATATGTGCTAAATGTGAATATATTTCTATTTCTACTTTTAACCAGGTATGAGCGGTTGGAAGAGCAACTTAATGACCTGACAGAACTTCACCAGAATGAGATGACACTTCTGAAGCAGGAACTGGCCAGCATGGAGGAAAAAGTAGCTTATCAATCATATGAGAGAGCAAGGGACATTCAGGTACGGATGAGGAACTGAAACATTGCCATTGGACAAATATGATCATTCCTGCTCTCTTCTGCTTCTTGCAAAGATCAATCACTGTCCCCTCATTATTGCACAGCGTCCTTGTAATATTTTTTTTTTTTTTTTTTTTTTATTTACTCATCTTACTATATTTTGTTATTTACAGTTTTTTATCATGTTATGTCACGCCCTCTTTTAGTTATTATTTTCTGTCTTGCGTTTTCAGGAAGCAGTGGAGTCCTGCCTCACTCGGATAACTAAGTTGGAGTTGCAACAGCAGCAGCAACAGGTGGTACAGCTGGAAGGGGTGGAAAACGCAAATGCCCGAGCTCTGTTGGGCAAGTTTATCAATGTACTGTTGGCTTTGATGGCAGTGCTGCTAGTATTCGTGTCTACGGCGGCCAGTTTCATTACCCCACTGGTCAAAACCCGCGTACGCCTCCTCTCCACCCTGCTTTTCCTTCTCTCCCTACTTACACTCTGGAGACATTGGGACTGTGTTTCTTACTGCCTGGAACATGTTCTGCTACCCAGCTGAGTCTCTATTTCCTCACAAGTTAAATCTGCATTTGAGTCCTCCTTACACTACTCTTATGGGGTGAGAGACTTTGGGGGAAGTGCTATCTAGCACCGGTAATGTATAAATATATATATCTATGTTTATACTTTTAGATATATATATATATATATATATATATATATATATATATATATATATGTAGATCTATTTATGCATATATTAATAAACTATATAGAAATTCTTTTTGTTAAATAGGGGGAATGAATTGTTCCTCTTGGCTCCAATTAAACAAGGGGGGGGGGGGGGGGGTGTACAAATGAGTTTGAAATTTAGACTAATGCCCTGTACAACATAGAATGACACCACAAGCATAGCATTGGTAATAATTCTGTGTAACCTGTGAGATGATGCATTGTAAAGGTCTGCATTAGGAAAGGACTACCAATCTTTGCAGGTGGCAGACAACAAGCAAGGCTGTGCTTTGTAAGAAATGATCTTCAGATTATGGATCAAGCTAATAACATCAGGGGGTGGATTGAGTTATTGATTCTGGTATTGAAGATGGTTTGAGGAACTAAAGAATGGTTGGGAACAAAGTTTCTATAAAATAAGACAGCCTTCTCTTATTGCTAATGTTATTTTATTCTGTATGGTAATTAATTTATTAGAGGCATGAAGGCCGGTGCTCCATGTTTAGTATGGGCAAGGCAGAGCTATTTAGGAAGGAGTTGGCAGAACGGTGCTTATAACAAAATGTAATAAATTATAACTTAAATGCAATAACTATGAGATGCCATGCAGCTATATTGTTGGTTTACACTGTGTGTCAAAAAAACAAAGAAAACAACATTCTGGTCTTGAATAGCAAAATCAGGATCAAAGCATTAATTTAACTTGCACTTGTGCTCATATTCCTAGATTATACTATTTCTGGGGAAGTATAACTTGCCCATACTGTATTATTTATTTATTTATTTAATCAGCAGCACATACATTGGATGACCTGAAAATGTTTATTATTTGTTGTTTTAATTGTGTGGGCTGATAAATTAAGCAGCCATTATATGGCTCTTACAGATCATTAACCTTGCTGGCCTGGAAATGGTTTATCTTCATTTTAATTATTAATTGGACTATACTATATTCCTGGACCATCAGAAAATGAGTATTATTTATTTTGACACAGCCCACAAATATTACACTCCATATCACTTGCCTATGTGATGCTGTTTTATTTAATTTAGATAATTTTTTTTCATCTGAAAATGTATATATAGTATGTAGAGACAAAGCTCTCCCTAGAATTGATGTGTACATATCATATTTAAGGCTGCCACTGAGCTGTCCATTCCATACTCAAGGCTGGTGTGGTTGGTACTGTGAATTATTGCAGTGTTTTGTGGGAGGACACACCCACAATTCCTGAACTCTCCTGGTTCCTGGTGACCACTTGTATCACAAGGCAAGATTTATACATCACATTTTCTTGCTTGTGTGAAAATAAAATTTACACATTTCAAAAAAAAACAAAAAAAAAAAATCTTGTTTCTTCTGTTAATGATTGTCATCTTTGAAACACCCTTGCAAAGAGTTTGGATATTAAATACAGCGCATGGAAAAGAGGGTGGTAGTGGATGCATACACATATATGGGTTCTATTTACTAAACAGTGAAAAGCGGTGAATTACAATGAAGTTTCAAAATAAGTAATAGCCAAAGTCAGAAAATAATTCCAACTATCAGCTATTTTGACCTGATTTCTGCAATTTTCTTTAAAAACACTGAAAATCTCAGTGTCATTTAACCTAGTTCTAGTCCCCTTCCGCTTTTTTTTTTCTTTCATTTCAAACTCTAAATTTTAGTTTTCATTCTCCCCTGTTTAATTTATTTCCCTTCCACTGCTCCATCTCCATGGATATGATTATAGTGACCCTGTCAGATGCAGAGTGCCACCTCAGAGGTGTCAGATGTGGCACCAGCAGGGCCGGCGCTTCATATAGGTGAACTAGGTGTTCGCCTAGGGCACCAGCTGTGTGGGGACGGCTGCTTCCTGAAGACAGGAAGGGATACATGTGTATGTGTAGCCAGTGGTGTATCTTGATTTTGTGCTGCCCTAGGCAGACAAAATCCGGGCACCCCCCTACCCAAGCTGCACACCCACGTTACACACCTATGACATGCCCCATCACCTCCATTACATGACCCCACATCACACATAACATTCAGACTCACATCAAGCTCATACTCCCATCACACACACACTCCCATCACACTCAGTCACACACTCCTACTCCCATCACACACTGACTCCCATCACACTCAGTCACACACAGCCTCACATCACACACAGACTCCCATCACACACAGCCTCACATCACACACTGACTCCCATCACACTCAGTCACACACAGCCTCACATCACACACAGACTCCCATCACACTCAGTCACACACACTGACTCCCATCACACACACTGACTCCCATCACACTCAGTCACACACAGCCTCACATCACACACAGACTCCCATCACACTCATACTCACAACCACCGTTTTCATTTTTCCATTTGAAGCAGCTTACCTTCTGCTGTACTGTGACAGGCAGGGGGCGGAGACTTTACACTGGCACGTGTGACGGGGAACGAAGGGAGGGGAAGTGAGGGAGCCCCGAGCATGACAAGCAGCACCGGGTGAGGGGAAGACCGGGAAGAGAGAGGGAGGGGAGGGGGTGGGAAGAGAGAGGGAGGGGAGGGGGTGGGAAGAGAGAGGGAGGGGAGGGGGTGGGAAGAGAGAGGGAGGGGAGGGAACAACTTTTCACACAATGAAGAACAAAGTTAAAATCTTCGCCGCACCAGAAGTGTTTAAAGCACCAGTGTGCTTTAACAACGTCTGGAAAAGTGCCGCCCTAAACAAGGCGCCACCCTAGGCGAGCGCCTTGTTTGCCTCGCGGTAGATACACTACTGTGTGTAGCGCTGACGAATCCAAGCGGGAGGGGGCACGGACTGGTGCCGAGGGAAGCCAGTCCGCCTCCACGCAGGATAGCAAACAGCATCAGCTCTGTCCATGCTGCTCGCTCTCCCTGCGCATAGTGATGATTCAGAGCATCAGTAATACGATGTTCTGTGTCCTCACTACACACAGGAACGCGCTGATGCTGCCTGAAGGTAAGACATTAGGAAGAGTGTGGGGGGAGGGAGGAAGAGAGAGACACCAGGCATGGGGTGGGGGAAGGGAGGTAGAGAGAGACACCAGGCATGGGGTGGGGGAAGGGAGGTAAAGAGAGACACCAGGCATGGGGTGGGGGAAGGGAGGTAAAGAGAGACACCAGGCATGGGGTGGGGGAAGGGAGGTAGAGAGAGACACCAGGCATGGGGTGGGGGTTGAGGGAGAAAGAGAGACAGACACCAGGCATAAAGTGGGGGGGGGAGACAGATACCAGACATGGGGAGGGGGGGAGTGAGAAAGACAGACTTGGAGAGAGAGAGATAAACATTAGGGAGAGGAATAAAATAGGGAAAGATAATGGGGAGAGGAGAAAGACAAAAGGGGGAAACATGAATGACATGGGGGAGAGCGAGACAGACATGGTTGGCATGGGGAGAGAGGGACCGACAGGGATGGCGTAGAGGGGGAGCGAGCCCGACATTGAATGTGTGACTTTGAATGGTTGGATGCATGTGACACTGATGTGTTACACTGGGTGTACATTTGGCTGCATCTGACATTGCATGTGTGTGTTCATGTGCCTGCATATGCGTGTGACACTGAAAGTGTTACTACGTGTAAATGCCTGGGATGGCAAAAAGTCTTGCCCCGGCCTGGAAAGAGAGAGCCTCTAGGCATGGGGTGCGGGGGAGGGAGAAAGAGACATCACTCATTGGGTGGGGGAAGGGAGAAAGAGAGAGACACAAGACATGGGGTGGGGGGAGCATTTGAAAGCTAGACACCGGGCATGAGGTGGTGGTTGAGGGAGAAAGAGAGACACCAGGCATGGGGTGGGAGTTGAGGGAGAAAGAGAGAGACTAGGCATGGGGTGGGGGTTGAGGGAGAAAGAGAGAGACTAGGCATGGGGTGGGGGTTGAGGGAGAAAGGGAGAGACTAGGCATGGGCTGGGGGTTGAGGGAGAAAGAGAGACAGACACCAGGCATAAGATGGGGGGGAGGGGCACCAGATATGGGTGGGGAGGAGAGACCAGACATGGGATGGGGGGGGGGGGGTGAGAGTGATAACAGTCACGGGGAAGTGAGAAAGAGAGAGATAGACATGGGGAGAGGAAAACAAACATTAGGGAGAGAAACAAAATAGGGGAAGATAATGGGGAGAGGAGAAAGACAAGGGGAAAACATGAATGGCATGGGGCGAGAGGGACAGACAGGGATGGTGTACGTGGGGGTGTGAGACAGACATTGAATGTTTGGCTGCATGTGACATTGTATGTGTTACACTGGGTGTTTGTGTGGCTGCATGTGTGTGTTCATGTGCCTGCATATGTGTGTGACACTAAAGTGTTACTGCGTGTGTAAATTCCTGGGGGCGCCAAAATATATTTTCCCCTAACGCGGCAAAAGGTCTTGCGCCCACCCTGGGCACCAGTGCCATAGGATTGCCATCACTAGTTTAGAAGATAAAATTAATTTGGTTTAACAGTTGACTTCTAATTAAGGTTATCACTCAACTGGCAGGTCAGTAAGAAAAAATGACGAGGATGATATTAAGTCTACAGAGTGAATAGCAAGGCTGATATTTTTTTGAAGAAAAAATTCAACAATAAGGGGACACAATCTTATATTAGAGAAGCAAAGGTTTAACAGTAATATCAGGAAGTTCTTACAAAATTTAGCGCGCCTAATATTCTATATTTCCACTGGAGGGCGCCAAAAACTCAGTTCTGTATTCTGTTTAACATTTAATTACTAAACCAGGTAGTACAATAATGGCTATTTGACTATATTTTAATATTGGTACATTCTATCTCTTACATAATTTCTAACACCTCAGAGTAGGTCTTTTTCAGACACACTGGATCTTTTAATAATTGTTAGGGTCCAGGCTTAGCTCATTACTTGTGTGAATCTCAACACCTGCCACATCCAGCCAATATCCAATAGCAAAGCAAGGCTTATATTAAGATGAGTGCAAAGAAAAAATCGGCCTCAATGTAAATGGGTACTGGGGCATGCGACCATCTTCTGTCCATTTAGTGCGCCCACCACAAACTTGAAATATAATCTAAAAGGAAGCCAACATCCACCCCTCCAGAAACGCCTAGATTAGAGTAACTAGCCACTTGATGCTAAACTTATAAAAATGAGTATTTCACACTCAATAAGACAGAGATCCCCCAGAGGCTGAAGCTGCAGGATGTATTTAAGACATCCTACTACCATGAGGTTGATAAAATCCTTTAATTGGGTGGAGACCTACACAGTAGGGGACATACAAAGTAAAATAGGATTCCTAATGAAAATACTATTAATGGAGGGACTCCTCTCTGTAGCTCCCTAAGACAATAGACGGGAAAATCTACAATATTCCACAGGAAAGCAAGTTACTGTCCATACACCTAAACCAGAGCAAATATTTCATTTGAGGCCAGTATTGCCAATTTCATACAACTTATTAACTTTGACTAAAGTAAAGACAGATCTGTGTGTATTGTAGAGTAAAATTTCTCTCCATTATCTACAGAGCAAAAGTCACAATGGACCCATGCTAAACCACCCTTTTGCTCAATGTGGTCGCTCAAAGGTATTTTGAAACGTCTCTGTGGCTCAATCAATGTACACTACCATGGTACATTCAGCGCATTCAGTTATGGTACACTGAATAAGATCAGTGAGCATGGTGGGTAACGGAATGATTGCAACTTTGAACAGAAAACAAATTAAGATTGTATATTTCAACACTGGAATTGTTTACTCTGGCCATGCACCACAGACTGAGTCTGTGTGCAGTGTGGTGCCTGTGCTTGACCCTTTACCTTGTTTTCCTGGCTCCTCTCAATATTTCAGTTGAACAAAGATGGACACTTAGGTTTTCGGAAGATGGCGTCAACAGCTGTGAGGCAATTCCAAGTATTCTAAGCTGATTTAATAACCTATAAATAGCTTTTTAGAACATGAACAAAGTATGTTATTTACAAAAACTAATTTCTAAACACAATGCAGTTTAAACCCACATTATTTACAGACATTATCGAGCTATGACACACACTTGTACATACAAAACATTCTGAGCTCCTAACAACTATAATAAAAATGACCAAGGGTATTCAAAAGAGGGACTGTTCCTCCATAATAGGGAAGGATACATGATATGCTTATTGCCTGGTAGGTGAGATACAATGAAATAGAAAAGCAGACTTGGGACTGAATTGTGTATATTTGTAAAGTGGTGAAAGGAAGGAGGATGTTACATGGCAGGGTTAGGTATAAACAAATAAAGTAGGACTTATTTAACACATCTCAGTTGAGTTTCACATAACCTTTTGTTGCTAAAGGTTAGTGAGTTCAAAATCCTATGTAATTTCACAGAAGCTCACTTTCAACTAGTCCTTTTTCAATAATAGACATACGTTATCACTTATCAGATGGTTTTACCTCAGCATTTTCTGTTGCAACCTAAGATATTCAAAGACAGAGATGCATTTTTTTTCAGGTCATTAAATAAGTTTTCATGCTCCAAATCCAAAATTTCTGGTTTTCAGTCTGTCACAGTGTTATAATTTAAAGGAGTGGAAGGAACACGAGTAGTGAGGTGTCATATTCCTCACCGGCCTTTTATCTAAGAGCCCCTCACTTTGGTATTTGTTAATAATAAATATTTTTTTCATATCCAGCACTGTATTTGGCGCAAGGCATTTCAGGTAAGTGCCGCCTCTCTAAAAACGTGTCCCCTTTAACCCCTTAGTGACATGACTTTTTTGGCTTGTCTGACTCTTGGAGACATGGGCTGTTTTAACATTCCGGGATTTCAAATGGTGGTATTTTAATACTTTACATGTACTAATTCCACCAGCCTTTGTCAAAGTTTTGGTTAGTAATTTTTTTGAGTTTTGTTTCCACATACATTGTACTTCAAGCATGAATTCACAGATTCTGGGATATGTCACTGATAAACAACACCCCAATATGTGTTCAGCAACATCTCCTGAGTACAGCGATACCATCCATGAATAGGTATGTTGGTTTTTTGGGGAGGTAAAAGGCCAATTTGTGAGGTGCGCATCACAGTGTTCCAACTTGGAATTTTGACATGTAGTAAACCTGCGTCCATATCCTATATGGGATATCTTTGAAGCCAGTCAGTGTAATTTACCCCACCAATCCATATATATTTTTAAAAGTAGACACCCACCACTCTTTGTAACAAGGGCTCAGCAACCATTGATATCACTAGAACCCTGATCTACAGCATGGAAGGGGTTAATAGCTCCTAAAAAATGCACAAACAGCAAAAATGCACTGATGTGCAAGATCACTGCTTACGTATGATCAATGGCAGGGAAGGGGTTAAATGCAGGGAATGGTTTTTATAAAAGGCATTGGGTCTCAAATGTATTTATTTTTTGTTTAATTGTATTTTTATTATTTTATTTTCACTTTTACTACTTTGATCCTTCTCTCTCCCTCACTAAAAAAATGTGAGGAGAGGGAGGCATATCCAAAGTGGTCGATCAATATTTGTAAAATATTGATCTGACCTGGCAGTGTCTGCCTGGCAGTCACAGATTGCCTCTGTGATGAGGCAATCATGTGACAGCCTCCAGAGCACAGGAAGCAGCTACTTCCTGCTTCCTGTTCTCTTGCCCTTAGAAGGGCAGCGTGATTGTGCTTTTTTTTTTTTTTGTGCTTCTAAGTACCTCAACTTGCAGAGCCATTGGAAGTGAATTAGCTTCATATGCTCGTTTTTAGTGCCTATCATTTTAAAGGCGGGTTCAGATCTTTTTCTCTCCCCTTAACAAAAATCAGAGAATGCAGTTCTTACCAGCGAGTGAAAACTACCTGCCATCATGCATACACTAGCATCACTAGCATCCCATGCTGCCTCTCATGCTCCTCACAGTGTTCTGAGGTCAAAACTATGTGGGGAGCTTGAGAGGCAACATGGTACAATGGACTGTCACTAGACACCAGGGAGCTGTTGGTGCTGGCTAAGGTAAGCCCTGGGTGTTCAATGTGGTCGATACGGCATGTGCTGGGGTAAGTGCTGGGTGTGCAGTGTCTGTGCTGGGTAGTTTAAGTTCTTTGCCTGCAATGTGGGGGATGGACCCACATACACTTACACCATCCCTCTGTAACAAGTTTGGAATGTTTAATGCCCTTGTTATACCACACAATCTGTGAGTTCAGAAGTTTCCACTGGGTAAACCGTGCATGCGCGCAATCACTCAGATCTTACCATTGAGTGAACCACGCATCTGTGTGATCACTCACTGTATGACTTGCATGCAGACATGCGCAGTTAACTTAATGGTAAGATCTGAGTGATCATGTTCATGCGCTGTGCACTTAATTGTAAGATCTGATCCGATGGGAACTTCTGAGTTCCCAGACTTTGTGGAAGAACACCTTCCACCACAACCTCTAAGTTAATTTCCGTCACCAGGTGACTTGACCTCTCAATCAACCACCTGGCAAGCTCCACCAAGGGTCCCCCCCCCCCCCTCCCCGTACATAATTATTTACTTTACTCACCTGCAGTATCCAAAGATTTTTATTTTCATGTGGCTGGAGTTTGTAGGCTTACAATTCACCCTTCTAAATCACCAATTAAGCAACCTCCATTGTGTCTCACTCAGCTGTCACAGTTCCCCAATAGCTTCTATTATCACAATCTATTTCTATTTTTTCCTCCCCACCTTTCCTCCTGCATCTTCACTCACCTTACTTATCTCATGTTCCCCAGGGCCCTCTACCTCATGTTTTAGTCTCTGTACCTAAGTGCTGCATAAATTGTTGGCGCCATGTAAATATATGGTGATGTAATGCCCTGAGTCTGCAAAGAGGGTGAAGGGGCATGTCCTGGGTGTGCAGTTTGGATGATGGGGCATGTCCTGGGATAAGTCCTGGCTGCGCAATGTGGGTGATGGGGAATGTCCTGGGATAAGTCCTGGATCTGCAATGTGGGTGATGGTGTAAATCCTGAGTTTGCAATGAGGATTATGAGGCATATCCTGGGGAACTGGGGTAAGACATGGATCTGCAATAAGGGTCATGGGGCATGTTCTGGGGTACGTTTTGGGTGTGCATTATGGGAAAATTTGCATGTTATTTATTATAATCATGTCTAACATGCCGCTTTGTTCTTTAGAAAAAATACTAACAAAGTGAGTGTTCAGATGACGTATGAAATCTGTCAGTTTGTTATTTTACATGAGCCTGTTTGGCATTCATACATGGGTGTCATTGGAGCTGTTCAAGATCACCAGCATACCTGCAGACTAGCCCTCATTTTTAAGGATAGTATTTTCAGGTCTCCGTCCCATAGCTTTCAAATATGTACTACATTGAGTTATTTAGTATACAGGAACAATACTGCTTGGAGTAAACACGGATGTCAGCCAGAACTTCTACTGGAGGTTGACGACTCCACAAACAAAACAATAAGCCCTGAGTCAGGACTCAGAAGTCCCAAAAAATAGAAAATGTAATACAAAAATCCATTTCCCAGTAGAGGCAAGGTATACTTCTGACTCATTACTGATTAGTTTGATTGTGGAGTCATCAAACCCAGTAGAAGTTCTGGTTGGCATCCAAGTTCCAGTTGATATTTGCGTCTGTGACGCAGCTGCCGAAAGCCTACTGTTTATTCCCATATATTGGTAGAAAAGAAAGTCTACAGCTTTCACGGTCACACTATGAACATTGTATTTTTTCAGCATACGCAATATTAACAGTTACCACTTTATACTTTTCAGTTGTATTTTTACAGATTTGTTTTGATGGTTTTCTAAATATACCAGTTTTGTAGACTATGTAAGAGACCAATTCTATTAAATCCTATTAGTGTTTTCACATTTGGCTATTCAGCTGCCATAGTTTTTTTCCCCCCATTACTGTTCTCTTCTCTGCCCCTGCTGACACAATATCTTGTCTCCTCCTGCCCTGTTAGTGTGCTTTGTTTGACTGTTACAATTTGTAGTATTGTGGTTACCGTATTTGCTCGATTATAAGACGACCCTGATTATAAGACGACCCCCCAAACTTTGGATATTCTTTTAGGAAAAAAACTAAAAGCCTGAATAGGAAAAAAGTTCAACTTGTATATATTCACATGTAAATTGCTTTTTTAATAAAAAATTATATCAAAAAATGCATTTCTTGTTTTTATTTCCTTTTATGTGCCAATGCTGCCTCTCTCTTTCCCTTGCCCCCAGCTTTGTCTCTCTCCCCCCCTTAGTGTTGTCTCTCTCTCCCCCTCCCTTTGACTCCCCCCTCACCTCTGTCTCTACCCCCCCCCCCCCCCGTTGTTTCTCTCTGCCCCCCTCCCCTTGTCTCTCTGCCCCCCTCCCCCTGTTGCTCTGTCTTTCCCCCCCTCCCTCCCCTTGTTGCTCTGTCCCCTCCCTCCGCCTGTCTCTCTGCCCCCTCCCTCCCCCTGTCTCTGTCTCTTCCCCCCTCCCTCCCCTTGTTGCTCTGTCGCGATGAGCGCAGACATCCCCTGCTGTTAGAGAGGGGGATCCAGGTCCTTCAGCTCTGCTGGGGATTTGGATCCCTGTCTTATAGTCTGACCTCGATTTGAGGTCAGATTATAAGACGATCTCGATTATAAGACGAGGGGTATTTTTCACAATTTTTTTTCTGAAAAAAACCTCGTCTTATAATCGAGCAAATACGGTATATCCTGTACATAGATATGCTATGTCTTGCCTCCATGTTGGTGCACTTAATCCCATCCCACTCCAAGCACTTTTTTGTTTATTAGAAGCCAGTAGACGACAAACGTACAAACTGTAAGTCAGAAGCACATGTACTAAACTCCCACTCATTACCTGTGATTACAGCACTGAATAATGTTAGCACCCCATCTATCCCAGCAGTGGAATAAAGCTAGACAACCTTATGAGACCTCTCACCAAGGACTGGCTTGGAAGGCAGGAGAGTTACATAGTAGTTTAGGTTGAAAAAATACTTGCGTCCTTCCTTGTTTACTTTTGTTGATCAAAAAGAAGGCAAAAAAAAACCTTATTTCAGCAATTCCTAATTCTGCTTTCAATGGAGAAAAAATTCCTTCTTGACTCCAAATGGCATCAGATCAGATTTCTCCTTGGATCAACAAGCACTAAATAAATATTAATACATATACCAAACTGCATAGCCCTCTATGTCCTGGATCATTAAAAGGTATCCAGGCCCCTTGTATTTGCTAGAAAATATTGGCTAGAACCACCTCTTCAGGCAGCGAATTCCATACTTGTATTGTCCAGATCGATGCTTTTGACTATTTAACCCTCTCTGTTTCTATCAACTCTCTCTTAAGCCCTCTTCTTTGTCTCCTGGAGCTCAGTGAAAGACAGATGATGCGTGGACCACATTTGTGCCTTATCTTGTTTTTTTTCATCTGTCATCTGTACTCACCTCTCTCAAGTCTCTTGTTTCTCTCACCCCTCATCTTTTCTCCCTTTCTGTCTTACCAATACAGCTATACCAGAAAATAATAAATTTATTCATTTAATTAAATGTATCCTGAATAAGACACACCTCTCATATTAATGAGGATCCTAAGGGTTTCATGTATGCTGTAGGGCTGCATTACAATTACAGAGAGAGAGCAGATGATCCCCTGCCTGAAATGAAATGTCTCACAAATATAACAATGCATTTATGCAGTTAGTAGAATACAATCATACACGAAAGTGGATTGTAGAGAAAACACACACCTAGGCAGTATAGGGATAGTGGAGTCTAATATTAACCTAAATTCCATTCTTGATGCATAACCCTTCTGAGACAAATAAGACAATTCTCAGGCATCTTAATGTGACAGGACTCAGGACTGAGCAGCATATGCTATTAAGCAACCTAAGTTGTCAACCCATCATCATAAAATTTAAATAAACTCTCCATGTATGTGCATTTACCCCTTTACTTCACAGTGTGTTACTGCATTATCACCAGAAGAACATTTAAGAAGAATAAATATTGCAGTATGAAAAATACAAAGTGGTGTAGCCAGGATCCAGAGGTAGAGAAATTGATGAGCCAGCAAAAATTGGATGCCAGGTTGTGGAAGATACTGTCTTGAGGTGAACACTTTATGATTCCAGCTTTTTCAAACTAGTATTCCCATGACATTCATCCAGCCATATAGATTAAATACTCATTGAAGTTATTGTACAGAAAGCTAGTGAAGACAAGATGGGCCATCAAGGACAGCCAGAGCTGACGGAGGCAGTGTCACCCACCTGCCTTCTGCCCCCTCTGTGTCTGTCCGTGCACTCCTCACGCTGCAGCCAGTTTCCGTTTCAAAACCCGGCCGCACCAAGTTTTTGGAGCCCTATGGTCTCCAACATGGCTGCTGCACTTATAACCTTTTTCCCATGCCATGGACAGTCCTAATGGTATAAATTCAGCTCATTTACCCTCTCGCATTGCCTGTGTTAGCATCCTTTGCATTGTCCTGGCTTCTGAGTATTCTACTGTGTATCGACCTTTGGCTTTCCTCGGACTACCCTCATTCTCCTGCGTCCCTCGTTTTGACCTCTGCCCGGCTTTATCTACTACGTTGTCCTCACTATTCCTGACCTCGGCTTTCCAGTCCAGTCCTTCCAGCTCCACAACCTTGGCTCATCCCCCGACTTCACTTATGAGTTTTCCTGGTGTGCTGCAGCTGTGACTATACTTCTGATAATGTCCCAGCTTGGTGTCCGGAGAGTGGTAGGGGTGCAGCAACCTTTCCTCTGTGCCTGCGGTTGAACCAAAGGTAGCTCTGGTTGGGACAGAAGACCTCCTCTCACCACTCAAAGGCCCAGGTTCCAGACGTGTCTGTCTCCGCAACGTCACAGTGTCATGTATCTGCATCGTGGATTCACCTGCAGTCGTTGCAGGCAGAGAGTGTCTCAGGGTGTGACGTTTGTGTTTGGTTTGAAGGGTGGTTGTCTTCTGTATGTGAAGTGTGTTTCTTATTGGTAATAATTGTGTAGTGTGGGCATCTTGAGGGTTCTCTGTATTATGTGTTTGTATGTGTGAAGTATAAATGCTCTGCGGACATGGCTAGGTACCAACATTGTTCATTGTTAACATTTACTGGATGAAATTATAGGAATGTAACTTCACAGAACTTGCCAATGCCAAATGACGCTGGTATTCTTGTATGAACACATTGTCTATGCTTGTTTGCCGGTATCTTGTGGGTTCTGCATGTGAAGATTCGGTAATATGTGGCAGTCTCAATGTTTCTATTGCCACTACTGTTAAATAATTATGGGAGCTAATTTCAACATCAACTATATGTTGACCTCTTCCTCATAGAATAGGTTTCACAAGTTACCTTGGTCTGATTTGTAAACCGCTGCCGTTAGGCATAAAAATTAACAGGACTCCACGATTAGCTGTTATGACGCTGTTTTTTAAGGAAGTAAAGCAACAGCTCGGCATGCTCAGTGTGGTCCTCAACAAGGGGTAAGATTGATCGTCTACGAGTTTTGCGCCAACATCCAGCACTTTGCAAAGGCTACTTTTTTTCTGTAATTCAGTTATAGCACTTTGGACGATGTTTTGAGGTAAGAATCGTATAATTCTCAGCCATCCATTTAGCTGACTGCAAATCATAGATAAAAAGTTGTATAAGCAGTGAGAAAGAAGACTGGATAGACCGGTAAAAAGTATACTATTTCATTTTAATCAATAGATAAAATAAATAATTAAAACACATACACGTAAAGGTTTATCCATATATGTGTTTTTATTATTTATGTTTATCAACTGATTAAAATGAAATAGTATACTTTTTACCGGTCTATCCAGTCTTCTTTCTCAGCGCTTATACAACTTTTAATCCATTTGTATCTTCTCTCTTGTGTTCTGGGAATAATTCTAATTGGTATTTTTAGCAGCTATTTTTTCCAGCACTTTCCTTTTCTTTCTTTCTCCTTCCTTTGTTCTGGTGCACGTCTTAATCACTTTTCACGACTGCACATCATAGGAATTATTTTCTGGTATAGCTGTATTGGTAAGACAGAAAGGGAGAAAAGATGAGGGGTGAGAGAAACAAGAGACTTGAGAGAGGTGAGTACAGATGACAGATGAAAAAAAACAAGATAAGGCACAAATGTGGTCCACGCATCATCTGTCTTTCACTGAGCTCCAGGAGACAAAGAAGAGGGCTTAAGAGAGAGTTGATAGAAACAGAGAGGGTTAAATAGTCAAAAGCATCGATCTGGACAATACAAGTATGGAATTCGCTGCCTGAAGAGGTGGTTCTAGCCAATATTTTCTAGCAAATACAAGGGGCCTGGATACCTTTTAATGATCCAGGACATAGAGGGCTATGCAGTTTGGTATATGTATTAATATTTATTTAGTGCTTGTTGATCCAAGGAGAAATCTGATCTGATGCCATTTGGAGTCAAGAAGGAATTTTTTCTCCATTGAAAGCAGAATTAGGAATTGCTGAAATAAGGTTTTTTTTTGCCTTCTTTTTGATCAACAAAAGTAAACAAGGAAGGACGCAAGTATTTTTTCAACCTAAACTACTATGTAACTCTCCTGCCTTCCAAGCCTGTCCTTGGTGAGAGGTCTCATAAGGTTGTCTAGCTTTATTCCACTGCTGGGATAGATGGGGTGCTAACATTATTCAGTGCTGTAATCACAGGTAATGAGTGGGAGTTTAGTACATGTGCTTCTGACTTACAGTTTGTACGTTTGTCGTCTACTGGCTTCTAATAAACAAAAAAGTGCTTGGAGTGGGATGGGATTAAGTGCACCAACATGGAGGCAAGACATAGCATATCTATGTACAGGATATACCGTATTTGCTCGATTATAAGACGAGGTTTTTTTCAGAAAAAAAATTGTGAAAAATACCCCTCGTCTTATAATCGAGATCGTCTTATAATCTGACCTCAAATCGAGGTCAGACTATAAGACAGGGATCCAAATCCCCAGCAGAGCTGAAGGACCTGGATCCCCCTCTCTAACAGCAGGGGATGTCTGCGCTCATCGCGACAGAGCAACAAGGGGAGGGAGGGGGGAAGAGACAGAGACACACTTACTTTCCCTTCCATGTGTAGTGCTGTAGCTAATATTCTGCACAAATGTATTGACATGTGCTCCTTAAAATATAATTTCTTTACAGTCGACTATTATTTTTCTATCAGTATATCCTTCTTCATTTTCTATACTCTCCTATGCCTCCTACTCTTATTCCTGACTCACTGTCCCTGCATTCAGGTGTGAGCTAAAAACCATCGTCTGTGCCTGCAAGGGGAGTAAATAATTGTTGTAGCGCATTCCTAAAGTTCCTTGTGAGCTTTGAAGTGGGACTTTCTCTTGCGCCTGATAGTCATGTGACTAGTCTGCCAAGTCAGACAGACCTTCGGGCTTAGCTCAGCACTGTCTCACTCTTTGTCCACTTTAATATCTACACCCCTTCTAACATGACAAAGGGCACGTCACAGGTGATAGTAACACCTTCACTTCCAAGGTGGATGCTTCTACCCCACTGGGGTTATAAAATTATGGAGATAAAAGAAAGTGTTTTGTTTTTTTCTGTGATTCAATTTTCTAAAAATTTCAACCCTGAAAGTTTATACACATGACTAAATAATGTGTGAGCAAGTGGTTATATGTATAAATGGTCTATGTAGAAAGTGGATATAGAGGCAAAAAGGTGATCACCATTATCTGTATTTGCATAAGTATACCCAGAATCCCATGCAGTGGCACTTGGACTGGGAAGTCCAGGAAATCAATTACCTAATCAACGTGATTCTGTGGGAAAGTTATATGCGGCGGGTAAAAAATGGCCGCAGTGGCAACCCTACCAGAAATGCTTGTTTTTTCTTTTACTTTACTGCAACTGTGAACAGACTCTTAGCCATAGAAAAATATATTTGTTTATTTAACCCAATAGCAGTCAAACAACAGTTTCAGTAGAAGACATATTTGGTTTTTTTTAACACAACAGCTGTCAAACAATAGTTTAAATCAACTGTATTGAAACAAAACCTTCCTGTCAGGTACATTGCATTTGGTTCATTGGCCACACTTTGGACAACCCTGCTAGGGTAAACACGTGCTACGAAACGAATACAATTTTTATTTATGAGAAGTGAATACATGAACCAAAAAGGGGTTAATATTCCTAAAATATATGCTCATAACAACTAGTGTTGAGCGAACCCGAACCGCACTGGGGATAGAGAGGGGGAGGGGGGGATAGAGAGAGACAAGGGGAGGGTGGAAGACAGACAAGGGAAAGGGAGGTGGAGAGAGAGGTTTGGGGGGAGGGAGAGAGAGACAACGCTGGGGGGAGAGAGACAGCTGGGGGAGGGGGAGAGAGGCCGCATTGGCACATAAGAGGAAATAAAAACAAGAAATGCATTTGTATAATATAAATTTTTTATTAAATATTAAAAAGCAATTTACATATATACAAGTTAAACTTTTTTTTCCTATAGGGTAGTGTTATATTCAGGCTTTTAGTTTTTTTCCTAAAGGAATATACAAAGTTTGGGGGATCATCTTATAATCAGGGTAGTCTTATAATCGAGCAAATGCGGTATAAGCTGGAGTCACGTACACGCACATAACATGAGCTCTTCTTAGTGTAGAGAGAGGACGCTGCAACTGTGAGGGACAGATTTAAAAAAATTCTGGTGTTGAATCTGCAAACTACAGCGATTATTATTTATTATTCGGGAGCTTAGGGAGATTAAGGCTTGGTTGCGAAGGTGGTGCAAGCAAGAGGGATTTGGGTTCTTGGAGCACTGGGCAGACTTTGCAGTCGGCTACAGACTCTTTGGACGGAATGGGCTGCACCTCAATGATGAGGGGGCTGCAGTATTAGGGGCGAGGATGGCTATAGGATTAGATGAGCTTTTAAACTAAGCTCTGGGGGGGAGGGTCAAGATCAAAAAGAAGCAATGGTAGCTAGGGTAGATTGGAAGGTGGGTCTAGCTATGGGAGAGGAGGAAAGCAGTGGTGGGGTTAACATAGACCAAAGGGAGGTCCATATAATTAAACCTGCACACATTAAGTGTTTGTCAACTAAACAGAAAATGGGTAGTAATCTCAAATGTCTTTTAGCAAATGCAAGAAGCTTGACAAACAAAATGGGTGAGCTGGAGATACTGGTAAGTGCTGAACAGTATGATTTAATCGGAATCACAGAAACGTGGTGGGATGAGACCCACGACTGGTCAGTTAATTTACAAGGTTACTCACTTTTTAGAAAGGACAGAGTAAATAGAAAAGGGGGAGGGATTTGTCTGTATGTAAATCCTAAATTAAATCCCAGTATTAAAGAAGGTGTACATGATGTAACTGGAACTGATGTGGAGACACTGTGGGTGGAGATTAGCTTAGACGCTAAAAAGAATCGCACATTACTTGTAGGTGTATGCTACAAGCCACCAAATATTAGCATTGATGGAGAAGATCAGCTTTTATTACAAATTGAAAAGGCTGCAAATATGAATGAAGTTCTAATCATGGGAGATTTTAATTACCCAGATATAGATTGGAAGTGTGGCACAACTAGTTCAGCTAGGGGCAGCAAGTTTCTGGACCTGCTTAATAACAAATTTATGGCAGAATTAGTAGACACCCCAACTAGAATGGATGCCTGTCTGGATTTGGTAATAACAAACAATGAGGAGCTTATCTCAAACATCCAAATAAGAGAACACTTGGGGAATAGTGACCATAATATGGTCTCATTTGAGATTAATGCAAAAAAGCAAATTGGTAAATACGCCACCAAAACACTTAATTTTAGAAGGGCTAACTTTGATGGACTAAGGGCATCGATTGAACATTTAGACTGGGAACGATTGTTTTCTGGACTAAACACAGAAGACAAGTGGAATGCCTTTAAGCACACATTACAAAAGTACACATCCCAATATATACCTTTGGGAAACAAATGCAAAAGACACAAATCGAAACCAATGTGGCTTACAGGTAACGTGAAACAGGAAGTACAAAACATGAAAATGGCATTCAAACATTATAAAAACACGGGATCAGCATTATCATTTATAGAGTACAAAGAGGCCAACAAAGCCTGCAAAAAGGCAATTAAAATGGCTAAATTGGAAAATGAGAAAAGGGTTGCCAAGGAGAGTAAAACTAACCCCAAAATGTTTTATAAATATATAAATGGAAAAAAGCTAAAGAGGGAAAATGTTGGGCCCTTGTTATCCCAAATTTGGTAAGTGAGGACAGAGAGAAAGCAGACATTTTAAATACTTTTTTTTCTTCTGTTTATACTAAGGAAGAGCAGATGGACGAGCCCCTGCTACAGGAAGTTATGGGACATTCGCCGCAAACATGGGATTGGCTGACACAGGAAAAAGTGCTTAAGCAATTACACTCTGTTAAGATAGACAAGGCCCCAGGACCAGATGGTATACACCCAAGGGTACTTAGAGAGTTAAGCATAATTCTGGCCAGACCACTATTCATGATCTTTAGGGATTCATTCAGTTCAGGTACAGTGCCAACAGACTGGCGAAAGGCGGATGTCATTCCAATATTTAAAAAGGGATCAAAATCTCTGCCAGGTAATTATAGGCCAGTGAGCTTGACATCTGTAGTGGGGAAACTATTTGAAGGATTGCTAAAGGTATACACTCAAGAATACATCTTGAACCAGAATATAATTAGTAAAAGTCAACATGGTTTTGTGAAAGACAGGTCTTGTCAAACAAACTTAATAACATTCTATGAAGAAGTCAGTAAAAATATAGATCTAGGTGTGGCAGTTGATGTGATCTATTTGGATTTTGCGAAAGCATTTGATACAGTTCCACACAAAAGGTTACTCTACAAATTGAGAGAAATAGGTTTGGGGGCAAATGTGTGTATGTGGATTGAAAATTGGCTAAAAGATAGAACACAAAGGGTTGTTGTAAATGGAAAATTCTCAAATTGGACAAGGGTATTAAGCGGAGTACCTCAGGGGTCTGTTTTGGGCCCTCTTCTTTTTAATTTGTTTATTAATGATCTGCCACATTGTGCTGAGAGCCATGTCTCCGTGTTTGCGGACGACACTAAATTAGGTAAGGCAATAAAGACTAATCTTGATGTTTTTTCTTTACAGGAAGATTTGGACAGAGTGGGGGACTGGGCAGTAAAGTGGCAAATGAGGTTCAATATAGACAAATGTAAAGTTATGCATTATGGGAAAAATAATAACAAAGCAACATATACGTTAAATGGTTTTTCCCTGGGAAAAACTACTAATGAAAAGGATTTAGGAATAATTATAGACAACAAACTTGGCAACAGTGCCCAATGCCAGTCAGCAGCTGCAAGGGCCAATAAGATATTGGCATGTATAAAACGAGGTATAGATTCACGGGAGGAGGATATCATCTTGCCTCTTTACAAATCAATGGTAAGACCTCACCTTGAATATGCAGTACAGTTCTGGGCACCAGTCCTTAAAAAGGATATTAAGGAACTAGAAAAAGTGCAAAGGAGAGCTACAAAATTAATAAGGGGTTTGGAGGATCTTAGTTATGAAGAGAGACTTAAAAAATTGAATTTATATACGTTAGAAAAAAGGCGTCTCAGAGGGGATATGATAACATTATATAAATATTTGCAGGGCCAATATAAAGAGCTCTCCAGTGACCTGTTCATTAACAGAAAGGTACAGACTGGAAGAGCAAAGATTTCATAGACAGCAAAGGAAGGGATTCTTTACGGTTAGGACAATAAAGTTATGGAACTCACTGCCAAGAGAGGTAGTGCTAGCAACCACAATAGATGCATTTAAAAATGGTTTGGATGTTTTTTTAGGAAAGCAGAACATACAGGGCTATTAATAATAGAATAAGCATTAATAAAAGAGCTTATTGATCCAAGGAGAAATCTGATTGCCTCTTGGAGTCAAGAAGGAATTTTTTCCCCCAGGAGGCAAAATTCGAAATAGCTTCCTTAGGGGTTTTTTGCCTTCTTTTGGATCAAAAGCTGTAATGATAGGTAGAAGGGTTGAACTTGATGGACTTGTGTCTTTTTTCAACCTAAATTACTATGTTACTATGTTACTATGTTATTCAAACTACAGCGATTATTCAAATTACAGTGATTATTTTAGTGGGTGCTATACTACATATTTGTACCCTGCCCTGAGCCCAGTGCCACAGAGAGTGCAGTGCACTTGCAACTGCATGTGTGCCAGGCACATGACTTTAATCCTGTTCTGTTAGCTCAGTGGGCAACATCTAGGCATTTTTAAATACTGCAATTTGTTCGTGTTAAATATTACATTTGCGTCCTGCACTTCATATCTGAGAGTCAAATAGAACCATCAAATACTGTGCTTACAGCGCACTTTGAAAAATTCTAATTGTTTTGGGTGCTAAATAGTACATTTGCGTCTTGCGATGCACTTCATATCTGAGAGTCAAATAGAACAGTCCAATACTGTGTTTACAGCGCACTTTGAAAAATTATAATTGTTGTGCTAAATAGTACATTTACGTCTTGCAGTGCATTTTTTGCGGTCCAATAAACAAAAAAACAAATAAAAAACAGTGTTGGCTACCTCCTCCTCCTCCTCCAACGCCGCTTCCACCTACACCGCCATGGTCACCGCATCCTCAACCCATGGGTCACTTAGTATAAACTGAAAGAGAATACCCTGCACTCCAACCCTCTCTTAAATGGATAATTCTGTTGATCCTCCTGGCAGCCATGCTTTAGATTTAGATTCATGTTCTTCCAAAGCTAAAATCAAAGATTCCATCTAGTGCTATTTTATGGCTTAGCTGTATTTGTAATTTGTATGTATTTTATGTTATTTTAAGTTATTTCTCTATCCACATTTGCTTGCAGGGCACTTGTCCTACTCTTACCCACATTGTACTTCCTTTTGCAGCCCTCTAGCTCTTTCCAGGACTTTTTTAGAGGCATTTTAGTGGCCAAAGGTTCGTGTCCCCATTGATTTCATGGGGTTCGGGTTCAGGGTCAAGTTCGGGGTCAAGTTCGAGCACGGACCCGGACATTTTTTCGAAGTTCGGTCGAACCTGCCGATCCAGAACATCCAAGTGTCCGCTCAACTCTAATAATAACTCTTATGTAATCCACAAATCTGTTCATATGAACACATGCGTTGTTTGCTTACATAATGTGTGAGTGTCTGGGTGACAATATGTACAGACGTGTATTTTACTTGTCATACAAATCCATTACACCTAATTAGAATACATCACAGTAGGAAAAAGGAGGTTGTCAGCAATGTGTAGCTCAGTATAAGCATGGGATAATACAGTAGCTTGGCTCCTAATTTTATTTTATTTATTTATTTATTTAGAAAGTGTTTTACCAGGAAGAATACATTGAGATTTCTCTCATTTTCAAGTATGTTTTTTGGCTTTCCATGTCGCTAATAGAAATAATAATGTATATTTACTGTACACTGCATTTTATTGATTACTGTCTCAAAATACACATTTTATGTGTCTGTAAATAAAAAAGCTATTTAGTCACCCTACTTCTGAGTGATTAAATAGACTGTTATTGATTATCAAAATGAACTGCTGCCAGCAGCCAATCACAAACTGGGATGAATTGAGCTGATTGACTCCCATCACTACACAAGGAAGAGAGTGTATGTAATGGTCTTATTCTGTAACGTACCAAATTTGATAAGAATAATTATTCAATTTTAACCCCTTCCTGCTTGTAGGACATTCTGTGTCCTACTTTTTAGTGCCTAGATTCTAGTAGGACGGCACAGAACGTCCAGCACTAAAAAGCTCATCTCAGTCCCCCGCGATGAGCTGTATGCGGATCCTGCTGCAAGGACTTTGAGTGGCCTCACTCAGAAAATGTAGCTGATGCTCAAGGTGAGCGTCAGCTACATTTTAATGAAAAAAGCTGCAGGACGGCATAGACCATCCTGCATGTAACAGCTTATTGCGGCTCCCCGCGATGAGCTGTGCTGAGGATACCATTGCAGGGACTTGCAGCGGGATTCCCAGTGTCAGATGAGGCCTTTTTTAGTGGCCTGTCTGACATAGGAAATGAAGCTTATGCTCAAATCGAGCGTTCATTACATCTCCAGCATTTCTGTGTGCCCGAACCTCCGTGTTCGTGCACGACATCCCATCAAATATATATAGAGACCCTGATTGGGGCCCTGCTTGCGTGTTCCTGGCGGTCATTAAGGACCAAAGCACCATCCTACGTGAAAAGGTTAATAAGTAACTGCTGAACAAATGGAAAACCAACAACATTTATTTAAGCTACATTAAAATGGCTATATGATGGTGCAAAGAGAATTTCTTATTACAAAGACTAGAATTACCTACATTCTACCATGTACACAATAATAGGTGTCCATGGGGCATGAAGGCGCACTCGCCTCACTATCCCACGGGAAAAATCACCTCCATCATTTTTTTAACCCGTGGCCTCATACTGACAGGAAAAATATACCCGACACTTAAAGTGATCACTGGCTACAATTGACAAATTTGTCCCGTGGGTTTGGGCACGCCTCTGACATCGGGAGGTCTCGCGAATTTGATCGGGTCTCTGCAATTATATCCCTGGCTACCAATCACCTTCTGATCGGGGCCAAGAACAAAAAATGGCGTTTTGGTGCTTGCGTCCCAGAAGACGTCACCAAGGGACATAAAGTACTTTTATAGCTGTGTGTGAGGAAAGATAATGCCTTTGGATTTGGGAATTCTTTTCATCGCAGCCTTAAAAGCATTATTTAAATGCAACAGGAGGTCCAATTGTGAGCATTTTTCTTAACAACTAAGGCCCAATATCCTGGCCTTTTATGTGTGTATGTTTACAGATGTTTATATACTTTGTACACATACAAATTGGTATGTATTATATGTTTTGGATGTAGAGGCGTTTCTCTATAATATGTTCCCAATCCCTATAAATGGAAGTGTAGTGGACATAGGGTTGCCACCTGGGCGGTATTTTAACAGCAGGCCAGTTAAAAATTGACATCAGGCCAATTCTAAATATATGGAGACAGTACCAAGGCCGGTATTTTTCTGAAGAAAAGGTGGCAGCCCTAACTGGATGCAAATCCACTTGCCATCTAGATTATAATATTTAACCCCTATGATCTGTAGATAGACTTGCCACCCAGCCAGTAAAAAATTAGTATGATTGGGCTATGAAGGCAATAGCAGGGGCGGTATTTTTTCGAAGAAAAGGTGGCAACCTAAGTAGCTGTAGACAGGTAGCTATTTCCTTCACATGTTTGTCCCAGAATGTTTTTGAAGGGTTGGGAAGAAATTAGTGAGTATAAGAAGACCCTGATTATAAGACGACCCCCCCCAAACTTTTGATGTTAATTTAGAAAGAAAAGAGAAAAAGCCTAAATATAAGACGACCCGATAAGAAAAACGTTTTACTAGTAAATACTAATTCACAAGTAAACTGTTTTTCTTCTTTAATAAAAAAATATGCAAAATAAACAATGCATCACATTAATGCACATTAATTCCTTTTATTTGCTAATGCTACCCCCAAATATGTCAATATGCCCCCAGACTTGCCAATGTGTCACCAAACTTGGCAGTCTTTCCCCAGACTTGCCAATGCAGCCTCAGATTTGCCAATCTGTTCCCCAGACTTACTAATGCACCCCCAAACTTGCCAATCTGCCCCCAGATTTACCAATATGCCCCCAGACTTGCCAGCACCCAGACATCCACCGACTGCCCTGGATCTTAGTCTTATAATCAGACCTCTACTTGACGTGTTTGTTCTTATAATCAGACCTCTACGTTAGGTCTCATTATAAGGCAACCTCAAATATAAGACAAGGGGACTTTTTCAAAGAAAATACAGTACTGTGAATGTAGACAATAAAAGAGAAAAACATATTCTTAAAATGTGTCTGTGGTGGTATATGTTTATCAGTTTATCACCCATGGCTTGATGAAATGAACTACTTTGAATGAAAAATGTTTAATTGGCATATCAAGCCACATAGTAATATTGTAAACAGGGGACACCAAAGGCACATTTAGAAGATATTATTCTCTTAATCTATGAATGCCATTAGCGTGCAATTCCGCTAACACAATGTGTATTGGGTCACCTGCTTGAAGACAAACAGCTAAAAATAGTTAACAAACAAACCACACTTGTATTGCACTGCATATTGTTTTTAGTGGAAAGCACAGTATGTTCATTAGGTACCAGACAGACAAGGCCCCTAGCTAAAGTTACAGTATTCGTACCTGTACAGTTTGTTTTAAGTTTGTTTGGGGAGTTTGAGTGAGATGAATACTCACTGACTCATGGGAAAAGTAAATTAAATTACCCTGTCTGTTGTTTCTCAAGGAAGTTATGACATTACAAGGTAATTATATATTCACATGGATCAGAAAATAAGAAAAACATTAAAACAAACATAGCACAAGTCACAGCTTATTGGAAGTGGGCAGGGCAACAGTTCCTCTGTAATAACTAAAACAATAATTAAATATACATTTAAAATGATGTTGAACTACTTCCTGTTTGCACTACTTATATTACCTAAATATCACCAAAAGGCATTTTTACTAAAAAAAATATAATAATCGGGTGCAAGAGAAACTGCCACTTTATTAACATATAGTCTCCTGCTATCAACTGGTTGAGCACAGGAGGATTTAGGGTATTCTTACTTTGCTGGACACCTGTGGATTATTTGAATTGTTCCTTGTCTTCATTTCCTGCTGTGCTACAATTTTGTATGCTTCCAAAAACTAAAGAGATGGATCTACTCAGAAATCCAAAGTGTAAAGAATAAACAGGGAAAAGAAAAATGTTGATGCTCTAAGCAAGTCACAGACTCAAATTATATAAGTGTATAAAATGAAGCCTACCAAACAGATGTGAGCATGCTGCAAATACAGTGTGATTGGGGGTACAAAGTATACAAAAACTGTCTGCACTTCTCAATCTGTCTTCTCAATGTTTGTCCAATCTAAATACACAAAGTTGCCAAGTCAAGTGAGCATGTCAGAGATGGTTAACTGTAACCTTGTACATAGACATTATATTGCTGAATATTAGAAGGGATGTTTAACCAAGGTCATTATGTCTCCAGACAGGGAGTTTAATGTAGGTTTCTTCAGTTGCATGTTGCTTGTGGCATGTCATACATCTTGCTATACATGCCCATGTTTGGATTTCTTTGTTATTATAATTAAATGAAGAACGTTATAGGGCCTCAGTGGGGGATAGTCACTAAAAGGGGAGTTGTGGTGAAATCTCACCAGTTTAGCTATACATTGTGCAGGGACAAACCTGTTAAGTTTGCTTAGTGTGGGGAAACTCACCAGGTTTGTCCCTAAACAATGTACAGGTTGAGTACCCCTTATCCAAAATGCTTGGAACCAGTAGTACTTTGGATAATGGACCATTTCATATAACAGATAATTTTCACCAAAAAGAGATATTAAAGCCTCTCGGAACTAATGAAATACAGTAGTATTAATGCAAATATTGTATTCATCACTTTTACTCTAGGCATTGTTGGGAACCTTCTGTTGGCATGTCTGGTTTTCACATGTGCCATTGTGTTAGTCTCTGTGGGCATGGGGGATTTGAGGATGCATGGAAAGGCTATATTGCAGCTTAGGGCTGGATACTGAATAAACTGTTATGTTCTTGCATTGTGACAGGTGTGTGTGGAATTTGCAACTTGTGGCTAAATCTAAATTTTTGGGGGGATCATTTTGGTTAACAGATTTTTTGGATTAGCAACCTGTATAGCTAAGCTGGTGAGATGAAATGTTCCTCTCACCTGCAACTGACCTTTTAGTAAATAGTACACAGTCAACTTAGTTCCTTTATAAAATTAAATACAATTACAAAAAGAGTTACACAAGCCTATTTATTTTATTTAATCATATAGAAAATCTATATAGACTCTGATAAATATGATATTTGTATGGCTTCTACACAAGCATATCTATGACCATATTTTATACTTATAGTATATATAGTGTTTCTTCTTATTTTATTCTTTTTAATTTCTTTTCTATTTTTTTTATATATATATATATATAATGTTATTTTACATAAACAATTAACATACCCCTTTGCTCATGTATCCCTTATTTTATTTGATATAGAGTCATTCCCATGATATGGAGTTTATGCCATGCTTAGCTTTGTTACCACCATGAGTATGTGATATTATTTTCGAGGTTCTTGTTTGGATGATGGGTCACACTTCTGGATCCCAATGCTGGCAAGGAGATTCAAGAATCCCTTCTCCCGTCTTCCCTATCCATCAAAGCATCTACAACAGGTGGGATAGTAACCTAATATACATAATAAAAACAATTTGGAAAAAAATTGGTCAAGTGTACCACAGTGTCTTTTAACTCATAATGTCCGGTATTGGGTAGAAAAGTGCTTTAATTCACATGAAGAAGCAGGTACAAAACAGCATAAACCCGCTGTCTGCTAATTCCTATCCTTTGCTTCACCATTTTGTATAATGCCTATTTTGTATTTTCCATGTGATGAGAGATATTCCGGGTGTGCTATCCACAACTACATCTCTATATATGTGCTTGGTGGTAGTTGTTTACATGTGGCCAATTAACTTTTTTATATGTTTTCACAGTCTAATTGTGACCACGGTATCATTCCTGTTTTACTTATGTCATGCTTTAGGTTATTTAGGTTAGTCGATTTATAAATGAGGCAGATGGTAAAAGGCAGTTTATGTGTTCCTGATCTTGTTGGTGTGTCTTTGGTCTGTGATTTTGCCAATCCTGTGTTGTGAAATGTTGGTTCTGGTATCTGGCAAAACATTGAACATTGAACAGGCAAACCAGGGTATCCTTATATGTGGGTATTAGATGTTTAATGTTTAAGATACCAGTAATTTTTAAACTGTATGAACCTTAAGATTGCATGCTACGTTATATAACAAATTTCTTACTTACTACTTTGGATGTACCTGGGCCAGTCAGACAGACATCTGCCTGTGATCACAATCAGACCAGACAATCCGGCTTTGAGTACCACTCCCATCACACACTGTGCAGCCGCCCCCAACACTAATCACCTTTGCATAGCCCTTCCTGAAAAACATTGCTGCACCCACATGGCACTTCCACACCCCTAACATGGCTATACACCTATACACGTAATACACAGCACTGCATATGAACTGTAAATTAATAATAGATTGCTTTTTATCAGAATAGTCATAGTTTCTTTGTGCAGAGATTGACATGCAAATTGTTGCAGGGTAACTGTGCATTATATGCATATTATCTGGGAGATATCCACTGCAGAGAATTGGCTTTGTCAATTATAAGTGGAAAGTAGGAAGTTTGTAAAACGTGGGGTAACCACATCGCAAATTTTATTCAGGGGCACTTATGAAAAAAGACATGATCCAGGGCTGTAGTCATTAAAATATAGACTGGTCTGCAATCTTTGTTTTACCCAATACTCATGGTGGAAAACCAAATATTAGTTTGAGCCTTAATGTTCCGCGATCTATGGTGGGGATCAGTAAGGCTATCAGGCAGAGGCAGTGGGCTGGTAAACCCCTTATCATCAGAGATAGACACAAATACACAGGCAAAAAAGATACCCTGACAGATTAACAGACATACGAAGGAGGGAGATGCAGTAGGTTTAGGTTAGGTTAACTAGACATAGAGATCATAAAAACACCTGTCAGAATTGCAGCAAAAAAAGCTTTTATTTAATTCTATGCACCCCCTGCCAGGGTGTTTTGGTCTGCGCTCTCATGGCCATCTTTACCCCAGAGCAAAAGGTAAATGGCCCTGACTTCAGACACACTGTAGGGTCCACTGATTCTAAATCTTTTTCCTCATATTCTCACTTGTCAGGGTGGATGACATTAAACTGGTTTAAATTATTATATATTTTATCATTTTCCCCACTCACCACTAAACCCCTTTCATTATAGTATTGCCCAAGTTCCCTTAGCTTCTTCCAACTATTATTGATTTCATACACCCCATTGACCATTAACTGTCTGTCTGCCACCTTATTAGCCAGCTTCCCTTAGATCCCTCCTTTCATCCTATTGGTCTCTCTCCCCCATTCACTCTGACTTCCTTCCTTGGATTGGCTAGTTTCGCTTTACTCCGTCATGTAAAACCAACCGGAAGACTGCAATTTCCTTTGACTCTCACTCAGTATGTTAAACATCATGGGAAAGGCAGTACTCAACAACTAGAGTACTAAAGGTTAACTATCGTATGATTATGAATTGGTACTGCAGCTGCTGTGGATTGCACACCCCACAGCACCTGACTGACCCCATATAACTTGCCCCAGCACTACCTCGCAGCACCCCACAGGCAGAGACAGCTCTAGACTTTGTGAGGTCTTAGGCGAAACTTGAACATGAGGCCCTCACGGACATTCAAAATTAAATAAAATATAATCAATCAATAATAAAAATGAACTGTATACATTTCATATTTGACCAGCCTTAAATCCCAGCAATTAGGAATTCACAGCTCCTAGAATTTTACTCATAATTATTCTACAAATATCTATAAACATAAACACTTGTTATAGATAAAAAGTATTTGGCTAACTAACTCACTATCTTTATTTGTGCCTCCTAAATGTGAACACTAACACATGTATACACACTCATATGCTGATCGTGTACACACACAAGCACTCACATACACATTCATATGCTGATCAAATACACACATTAGCCCGCTCGCAGTGTGTGTATCATGTAGGTATATGTGTGTTAGTGTTCACATCTGAGACATAAATAAACACAGTCATATGCTGATCAAATACACACATCAAGCCACCGCATTGCAGCAGCCACCGGACTTGCCAATTATTATTGCATTAGTCCAATAATGAACCCAGAGGACTTACCAAAGCATACTTATTGCATCCACAAGGATTCGCCACAGCACCCATGTTGCACCCACAAGGACTTGGCAACTGCACCAATACTGCACCCACAAGGAGTTGTTCCATTTCTGCCCAAACATATTGCCAGTGCCATGTTTGATCGCAAACAGCTTCCCAATGCATCTTGTCCCCAAACAACTTATCAGTGCCATATTTAACCTTCAACAGCAATGCCATCTCTCTGCCCAAGCAGCTTGTCAGGGCCATCATTGTCCTCAAACACCATGTCAATGCCCTATTTGTGCCCAAACATCTTATCAGTGCCATATTTTTCCCCAGGCAGCTAACCACTGCCATCAGTGTCCGCAAACAGCTGATCACTTCTGTCATTTCCTTAAACATGACACTGCCCTCTTTGTCCCCAAAAAGTTTGGCAGGGCTGTATCTGTCCCCAAACAGTGTATCACACACATTCAACTAGCACACACTTATTCATAGACACGCTCAGTCAGCACGCACTCACTCATAGATCCACTCAGTCAGCACACATTCACCCACAGATCCACTCAGTCAGCACACACTCACAGACCCACTCAACCAGCACACACTCACAGGCCCACTCAGCCAGGGTACACTCACTCACAGACACAGTCAACCAGCACACACTCACTCACAGACACACACACACAGTCAACACACACTCACTCACAGGTGCACTCAGCCAGCACACAGTCACAGACACACTCAGCTAGCACACACTAACACTCAGCTAGTACAGACTCACAGACACAATCAGCCAGCACACACTCACAATCACACTCAGCCAGCACACACTTACTCATGGATATACTCAACCAGCACACACTTTCTCACAGATACACTCAGCCAGCACACACTAACACTCAGCCAGCACAGACTCACAAACACACTCAGCCAGAACAGACTCACAGACACAATCAGACAGCATGCACTCACTCACAGACACACTCAGCCAGCACACACTAACACTCAGCCAGCACAGATTCACAGACACACTCAGCCAGCACACACTGACACTCAACCAGCACAGACTCACAAACACACTCAGCCAGCACACACTAACACTCAGCCAGCACTCACGCACAATGAGAATGAAACAAAAAAAATGAATCGTAGTGAAGTTGACATGCCGCCCCTTAAACTGCTGAAGGTAGTATGATAGGGAGCTTAACGGCTGCGTTAAGCTCCCCTGTAGGATCAAAGGCAATTAGGCGACTTAGGCAGCTGCAAGGCCCTCGTTAGTGTAAGGCCTTAGGTGACTGTCTAACTTGCCTAATTAGAAAGCCACCTCTGCCCACAGGTGTTGCCAGAGAATCAGGTCTGCACACATAGGACTTGCCCCAGCACCCAGATTGCACCCGTAGGACTTGTCCCAGCACCCTTATTGCACTCACAGCACTTGAACAAGCACCCACAGTGCATCCAGGACTTACCCCAGCAGCCAGATTGGACCCAGGACTTATCCCAACACCCAGACTGCACCCATGACTTATCGCAGCAGCAAGATTGTACCCATGACTTACTCCAGCATGCTTCTTGCACTCAGAGGACTTACCCCAGCATGCTGATTGCACTTACAGGACTTACCACAGCACCAAGCAGAAATACAATTATAACAAAATTAAAATGGGTTACAGCAGTGTTTGTCAATATAATGGGTATTGACTATATATTTATTGAGCCTGGCACTCAAAAAATAAGATTTCGTCTATTTGCAAAATAGTTGTATGGTTTATTTTGTGGGTGTACACACAGTGAGCGTGAGAATGAAATACTATATTAACAAAACAAACAGAAAATACATGCAAGTTTGCACACATTAGGATTAAGTTTACCAATGTAAACATCCACGTTCAACTCCAAGGTTTGCAGGGCCAGGTGCGAAATAATTTGCGGTGATGAAGACTTGGGTGAGTGCATGCATAAGTGTAAGACGTATATGCATGTTCATATAGGTTTAAAACATGTAAAAAGTATATTACTGTGTTAATCAGTACTGAGATTCCATTTTTTTAGTAAACAGTTCTGACCTTTCATAGTAAATAATAAAAACCAAGCATATCTAGCAACACATACACACACTCAGTCACGCATGCACCCACATACAAGTGGAATGACTTTGGTAATTGTGAAGCTCCTGGATGAAGCAGTAATTGCACACCACTGAGCAAGGTAGGGCTGGTAGAGGGTTTATTGCCCCCTGGGCTGCCCTGTACCCAGGCTCAAAAGGTTAAGGCTGCACCGATTTTCACTTCTATACTTTCTATACAATTGCCATTCTGTCTATCAATCTCTTTGCCTTATCTGTCCCGTGTGTCTGTCTTTCTCTCAGTATATCTGTCCTGCCTGTATATATTTGTGTTTGTCTCTGATGATAATGGGTGAGCTGATGAAATTGCAATATGGGCCACTAAATTGATTTTGTAATATAGCAGCACAAGTAAATAAATGAGGGGCGCTACTTTAATATTACTTTCTACTTGGATTTGTGCGATATGCATCACTATGCTAGCCTCGTAATATTCTAATATTTGTGGGAGACCCATCCCTCCTTTCTTTGTTTTATTGGAGATGGTTTGCCTCCTTATTCTAGGTTTTTTCCCATTCCAGACAAAGTTTGAAAAGGACGATTGTACCATCTGAATCCAGCTTTTGGAGAATTTAAGGGGAATCATACGGAAGAGGTAGGTCCACTTTGGTAGAACGTATGCTATTAGGGTATTCACCCTACCCCACCATGAGATCTCCGAAGTACGCCATTTTTTGAGGTCACTATTTGTCTGTTTTAGGAGGGATATGAAATTAACCTCCACCATCTTCTCTATGTTTTTAATTATTTTAATACCTAAATATTGAAAAATGTTGGGGTTGTTAAAACTATATTTGTCTTGAATCTGTTTCCTCATGAGTCTGTCAATATTGTTAAACTGAGCTGTAGTTTTTGTTAAATTTAACTTATAGTTTGAAAAGTAACTATAGTTTTTAATCTCCTCTAGAACATTATCCACAGACACCACGGGGTTTGAAACCGTAATTAAGATGTCATCTGCATATAATGAGACCTTTAATGTATTTCCTACCAATGGGAAGCCTTCTATAAGTTCTTTTTCTCTTATTTTAATTGCTAAAATTTCTGCCGTAATAATATATACAGGGAGTGCAGAATTATTAGGCAAGTTGTATTTTTGAGGATTAATTTTATTATTGAACAACAACCATGTTCTCAATGAACCCAAAAAACTCATTAATATCAAAGCTGAATATTTTTGGAAGTAGTTTTTAGTTTGTTTTTAGTTTTAGCTATTTTAGGGGGATATCTGTGTGTGCAGGTGACTATTACTGTGCATAATTATTAGGCAACTTAACAAAAAACAAATATATACCCATTTCAATTATTTATTTTTACCAGTGAAACCAATATAACATCTCAACATTCACAAATATACATTTCTGACATTCAAAAACAAAGCAAAAACAAATCAGTGACCAATATAGCCACCTTTCTTTGCAAGGACACTCAAAAGCCTGCCATCCATGGATTCTGTCAGTGTTTTGATCTGTTCACCATCAACATTGCGTGCAGCAGCAACCACAGCCTCCCAGACACTGTTCAGAGAGGTGTACTGTTTTCCCTCCTTGTAAATCTCACATTTGATGATGGACCACAGGTTCTCAATGGGGTTCAGATCAGGTGAACAAGGAGGCCATGTCATTAGATTTTCTTCTTTTATACCCTTTCTTGCCAGCCACGCTGTGGAGTACTTGGACGCGTGTGATGGAGCATTGTCCTGCATGAAAATCATGTTTTTCTTGAAGGATGCAGACTTCTTCCTGTACCACTGCTTGAAGAAGGTGTCCTCCAGGAACTGGCAGTAGGACTGGGAGTTGAGCTTGACTCCATCCTCAACCCGAAAAGGCCCCACAAGCTCATCTTTGATGATACCAGCCCAAACCAGTACTCCACCTCCACCTTGCTGGCGTCTGAGTCGGACTGGAGCTCTCTGCCCTTTACCAATCCAGCCACGGGCCCATCCATCTGGCCCATCAAGACTCACTCTCATTTCATCAGTCCATAAAACCTTAGAAAAATCAGTCTTGAGATATTTCTTGGCCCAGTCTTGACGTTTCAGCTTGTGTGTCTTGTTCAGTGGTGGTTGTCTTTCAGTCTTTCTTACCTTGGCCATGTCTCTGAGTATTGCACACCTTGTGCTTTTGGGCACTCCAGTGATGTTGCAGCTCTAAAATATGGCCAAACTGGTGGCAAGTGGCATCGTGGCAGCTGCACGCTTGACTTTTCTCAGTTCATGGGCAGTTATTTTGCGCCTTGGTTTTTCCACACGCTTCTTGCGACCCTGTTGACTATTTTGAATGAAAAGCTTGATTGTTCAATGATCACGCTTCAGAAGCTTTGCAATCTTAAGAGTGCTGCATCCCTCTGCAAGATATCTTACTATTTTTGACTTTTCTGAGCCTGTCAAGTCCTTCTTTTGACCCATTTTGCCAAAGGAAAGGAAGTTGCCTAATAATTATGCACACCTGATATAGGGTGTTGATGTCATTATACCACACCCCTTCTCATTACAGAGATGCACATCACCTAATATGCTTAATTGGTAGTAGGCTTTCGAGCCTATACAGCTTGGAGTAAGACAACATGCATAAAGAGGATGATGTGGTCAAAATACTCATTTGCCTAATAATTCTGCACTCCCTGTAGTGTTATGCATGTGTATCCATTATCTATGGCATATTACCAAAAGGTAAAGATAGCATTAAAAAAAATAAAACATTTTTTTCCTATATAGACAAGTGCTGTTACAGTATTATTCTCTGTTAATGAGATGCTGGATATATAACCTTCTTTAATGCTGCACCAATACAAACACCAATACAGACAAGTGCTGTCACAGTATTATTCTCTGTTAATGAGATGCTGGATATATAACCTTCTTTAATGCTGCACCTATACAGACACCTATACAGACAAGTGCTGTCACAGTATTATTCTCTGTTAATGAGATGATGGATAAATAACCTTCTTTAATGCTGCACCTATGCAGACACCTAAACAGATAACTGCTGTCACAGTATTATTCTCGGTTAATGAGATACTGGATATATAACCTTCTTTAATGCTGCACCAATACAAACACCAATACAGACAAGTGCTGTCACAGTATTAGTCTCTGTTAATGAGATACTGGATATATAACCTTCTTTAATTCTGCACCTATATAGACACCTATACAGACAAGTGCTGTCACAGTATTAGTCTCTGTTAATGAGATACTGGATATATAACCTTCTTTAATTCTGCACCTATATAGACACCAATACAGACAAGTGCTGTCACAGTATTATTCTCGGGTAATGAGATACTGGCAGTATAAACTTCATTGTAATTTTTCTTTATACACATTCCATAAACTACACAATCATTATTTTATAAAGACAACCAATAATTGCTTTTCAAAGCCTTTTTTTTTTTATATATATATTTTTTATATATTTTTTTATTTCGTAAGGCATAGACGGTTTACATATTAGAAACACATGATACATATTGTAAGCAATAAAACAATATACTTATTCAAAGATACACAATTATATCCATGTATGAGTACAGTACATTAAACTGGAATATATCTTCAACAGCAAATGTCTACCTTCGCTTTATCTTTCATCATTTATTATTTCTGAAAAGTAGGTAACGTGTAACTATAGTTTTTCCTGCCAAGTTGAGCGATCTAGTTTCTTACAATCTAGACTAATGAACAAATAACTGAGCTTTGTTGAAGAAAGAAAAAGAAACAGGAGAAGAATACGTTTTCCTGGGCTTGAAATAGACATATAAAACTGGGGGTGTAGTCGAAATTATAACAGTGGTTAGGTGAGCTGAGATCATTAGTGTAGTAATAGAAAGTAGGGGAAAAAGTCAAGAGAGAGAGGGGAGAGGTGGGTTTCTTCCATTAGCATTGTGAGTGCGCGCCGTTGACCATTTCTTGTAAATGGATTCATAAAATGATATGGATCCTTGGGAAGCATAGTGAAGGCGTTCCATACGCAGATTATAATCAATCAGGACAAATAGTTCTTGATCTGTGGGAATATTGGGAGATTTCCAGTTGCGTGCTAGGAGTGTTTTAGCTGCTATTAGTATGTGACCAATTATAATTTTATGAGGTTTTTGAATTTTTTGCGGAAAAATGTGGAGTAAGGCCAGTTCAGGTGTTTTTTGTAGATTTAATTGTGTTGTATCTTTGATTGTTGCAAAAATAAGTTTCCAGAATTGTTCCAGACATGGACACGTCCACCAGGTATGAAACATTGTACCAGGATGATTACACATACGCCAGCATAAATTCGATACATTTGGGTACATTTTTGTTAGTCTGGTAGGGACCATATACCAACGAAGCAATATTTTTTTTGCTAATTCAACATGGTTGCTACAGTGAGAGATGAACGACATATTTCTAGTTGCTTGAGTCCATTCCTGAGGGGTGAATTCCCGGCCCAGGTCTTTTTCCCATGCACATTGGAAAGGGGCTTTTTGCAAAGTTGGTGGTTGTAGAATAACTGTATAACACATGGAAAGTAGTTTTTTTGCTGATCCTGCTTTAAGACATTCCTGTGTGATTCTATGGGGGGTGTGTATGGGGCTCATGATAGTATTCGGTGTGGACCTGATAATGTGTGAGATTTGTATGTGCTTGAAGAAATCCTGTGGAGGTAGGCCATATCTATCGCTCATTTGGGAAAATGAGAGTATTGATTGACCTGACATAAGGTGTTTGAGTTTATGTATCCCTGCTTTGAACCAAGAGAGGAGGGATAAGTTTGGTGAAAATAACTCGAGGGTGCTTATCGGTGTGGCCTGGGTGAGGTACTCCAGTTCAGGTATTTGTTTGGCGTAATTTTTCCATATTTTCACAGATAGAATAGAACTCGGCAGAGTTAAAGGGGTAGATCCTACTTTTTGCTTTTTTTGACCAGAGAATATCAAATAGCCTTTTTAATGTACCTTTCAGTTGTAATTAAAATGCTTCCAGCTTTATGTGGAAAGTGTTGCTTCAATTCACCAGATTGCATTGCATAGTAAAAAAAAAAAAAAAAAAACCCTGATTGGTAGACATTTTTTGTCTTTTTATACTAAAAAGCACACAAGATATTGAATACTCATAAATAAGCATTTAGCTTTAGAATCCCCCTAATGTACCGTGCCTGTCTATAGCATTTAAACTGCTACAATTATGGTCGTAGAAGGAGCCTTTATTGGGTACCTGAGGATAAGATTGAGAAAGTATGCTTAATTTACCATGACAGTCGCAAAGTGCAAATCCCTGCTGTCTTTTTCCTTGTGAGGAGAAGAGGATGTGAAAAGGACATGAAACATTAGCAGTGACAACAAGAATGGTTACCAGGAGAAAACTGCCAGATGTGATTTTGTCTTGTATACAAAACTAATAGTCAAGGCCATAATATGATAATAAAAATAGTCTATAGGGAAGGAAGCACAGTAGGTGGAAGAATAGTGACTGAAGCAGAGAGGGAAGAATAGTTTTGATGCAGAGCAGTGGCAAAGAGTAAGGGAATGAAGAAAGGACACCAAATTTGTTGTGGTGCGTTGTATCAGTGTATATTTACTGTTACTATATGTTGTGATCAAGTAGTACCTTTAACCCCTTAAGGACAGAGCCTTTGAAACATTTTTGTCCTTTCTGGACAATGGCTATTTTAACATTTCTGTGCTGTTTGTGTTTAGCAGTAATTTTCTTCTTTGTCATTTGCTGTACCCACACATATTATATATTGTTTTTATCGGGACAAGAAGGGCTTTCTATGGATGCCATCTTTTTGATCATATCTTATCATATTATTAAAAAAAATAATAAAATATGGTAAAAAAAAAAAAATACACAAATTTCTTTGTTTTTATTTGAAACAACTTCTCCTCATCGACAATAGCGAACGAAAAAACATGCTAAATAGATTCTACTATTTCTCCTGAGTACAGGGATACCACCCATGCATAGGTTCGTTGGGTTGTTTGGGGAGTAAAAGGCCAAATTTGGTAGGTGCAGTTTTTGGTTTTCCAAATTAAAATTTTGACATGCAGACCGCCTGCACCCATGTCCCATTTGGGACATATTTGAAACCAGCCAGTGTATTTTACCCCATCAACCCATATATTTTTTAAAAGTAGACACCCTACGCTATTTCAAATGGTGGTATTTTAACACTTTCCATGCACTAATTCTACCACCAGCCTTTGTCAAAGTTTGTGGTAGTAATTTTTGTGTGGTTTTTTTTCACAAATATTGTATTTTAGACATAAATTCACAGATTTTGGTATGTGTCACTGCCAAACAATAACCCAATATGTGTTCAACAACATATCCTGAGTACAGGGATACCACCCATGCATAGGTTTGTTGGGTTGTTTGGGGGCTAAAGGGCCACATTGTGAAGGTGCGCATTTTCAACTTGGAATATTGACGTGTAGTCAGCCTGAGCCCATCTTTCATTTGGGACTTTTTTTTAAGTAGGACAGTGTATTTTACCCCAAAAAGTATATATTTTGTAAAAGTAGACACCCTAGGCTATTTTAAATGGTGTTATTTTAACACTTTCCATGCACCAATTCTACCACCAGCTTTTGTCAAAGTTTGTGGTAGTCATTTTATTGTGTATTTTTTCCCACATACATTGCACCTTAGACACAAATTCACATATTTCGGTATGTGTCACTGACAAACAATACCACAATATATGTTCAGCAACATCTCCCGAGCACAGGGATACCACCCATGCATAGCTTTGTCAGCTTTGTTAGGGGTTGAAAGGCTACATTTGAGAGGTGCGCTTTTTGATTTTCAAACTTGGAATTTGAACATGTAGAGCAAGGAAGGGGTTAATAGCTCTTATAAGAGCCTTTGTAGTACTGTACAAAAAAATTAACCCCTAAAAATGCACAGACAAGAAAAAATTTTCTGCTGTGCAGTGATCAGTGGCAGGGAAGGGGTTAATACACTACACTATACAAAAGGTATGGCTTTTATAAAAGCCCTTGGGACTCACAATTTATTAACATTTTATTTAATTTATTACAATTTAAAAATTATGTTATACAGATCTGTCTCTTTCCCTCACTAAAACTCAAGTGAGGAGAGGGAGGCAGATCCATATGGGTCAGAACAATAATTACGAACCAGACAAATGGTGATGCTCATCTGAGAAATCACCAAACCACCTTTGCCACTGATCGGCTGTTACTGATCGCTATACACGCGTTCAGACAGCTTCAAAAGGAATACACGTAATCCCCTAGGGTGTATAATTAACCCTTAGTGAGTCTGACAAAGAAAATGCTGATAGCAAAAAAAAATCCTTCGGCGACTAGATTGCTCCATATGCGCTGCTTAGGCAGTGACCATATGCACTGCTTAGGCAGTGACCATTTGTGCTGCTTAGGAAGTTATATACGGCAAGGAAGGGGTTAATAGCTCTTAAAAGAGCCTTTGATATACTGTAATAAATCAAAGTAAAAAAAAATAACCCCTAAAAAAATGCACAGACAGCAAAAAATGTGCTGCTGTGTAAGATCACTGCGTACACAGCGATCAATTGCAGGGAAGGGGTTAAATACTGGAAACGGCTTTTATAAAAGCCTTTGGGTCTCAATTCTATTAAATATATTATAATTAAAAACTTACATTATACAGCTCTGTCTCCCTCCCTCACTAAAACTCAAGTGAGAGGGAGGCAGATCTACACGGGTCAGATCAAATATTTACACATATTGATCTAACCAGACGAATGGTGATGCTCATCTGAGCAAACGCCAACCCGCCATTGTCACTTATCAGCTGTTACTGATCGCTATACATGCGCTCAGACAGCTAAAAAAAAATTTTTACGTTAAACGTAGTCCCCTAGCGGGTATAATTAACACGTGACGGGTGTAATAAAAAAGTTTTTGAAAAATGCTTCTGCAGCAAGATTGCTGCATTTGCGTCAGATCGCTGATTAGGCAGTGATCTACGGCAAGAAAGGGGTTAATCTCTCTTAAAAAAAAGTTTTTTTATACTGTAATGAATTACAGTAAAAAAAAATAACCCCTAAAAAATGCACAGACAGCAAAAAATGTGCTGCTGTGTATGATCACTGCGTACACAGCGATCAATGGCAGGGAAGGGGTTAAATGGCTTTTATAAAAGCCCTTGGTGTTTAAAATTTTATTAAATATTTTTTTTATTATTTTATTTTATTATTTTACTTTATCTGATCTGTCTCTCTCCCTTACTATAACTAGTAAGGTGAGGGAGGCAGATCAATACTTGTCAAAGGCAATATTTGCTAATATTGCCTTTGACAGTATGGTAAGTGCTCATCAGAGCACTTACCATACATGCCTGCACACAGATCACATAGATCTGCTGTGCCGGCATTGATTGGCTCCCACTAGAGCATCGGAAGTGAAATACTTTCACTTCCGATGCTCTTGCCATTAGAAGGGAAGCGCTGCCTGTACAGGCAGCGTTCCCTTCTACTGAGCCGATGGGGTCGCTCAGGAGAGCGACCACCATCGGCTCTGGGGAGCAGCATGGTGTTGTTAAGTGCCTCACTGGCGAGGCACTTTAACAACACCGGAGATGCTTAGAAAGCGAACGATCGTTCGCTTTCTAAGCACATGTGTGCAGCTGGCGCAGCCATTTTTAAATGGCTGCTACGATCACTCCGTGGAGTGATCGTAGCGCGCCCCTGCACATTTGGGGGGTGTTGCACAATGCCTCTACCTAGAGGCATTGTAGCAACACCGTTAGATCGTTGGTCGCTTTCTTTACTCCATTTAGTGCATGACGTGCCAGGCACGTCAGCTGTCAGCAAGTCCACGATTTGCCGTGATGTGCCTGACACGTCATCTGTCGTTAAGGGGTTAATAAAGTACTATGCTTTCTACTATATCATGCAAACTTTATAGGGTCTACTCAATAAATAGAGCATTTTGGGGTATTGAGATGGGAATTTCAAACTTTAGACCCAATGCAGTTGAATGGGAGATTTTTTCCAACTCAGCTAGTTTGAAATTCCTGCCTAAATTCCCTGCATTTCTTTCTTTAACGCATAGACACTTAATGAATATCCCAAGGCTTAATACATTAACCTGTTCACTAAAAACAGAGGAAACATTGTCATTACCTAAGTCTTGGAGAAAGGAGACTTTTCATTTTGCAAAAGTACTGTAATTTGGAATTTTCTCTGCCCATAAGGGTTGCTACAAGAAATACAACTAATATTTTACACATAAGCTCTAGAATTACTATTCGCACCCATGATCCGTTTTCCGTGTTTCGCTTTAGCTCTACACATGAAACATTGCTACCTACACCTGGTGATAACCTCAATGTTCCCATCCTATTGTAGAGGATTGTTCTTCTCGGTTCATAGTTACATAGTAGTTTAGGTTGAAAAAAGACTTGCGTCCATCAAGTTCAACCCTTTTCCCAGCGTTGTATGTAGTGCCTATGGTGGCACTTTGCTTGTATGCCTTTAAGGGGCAGCACAAAACACTAAAAAAAAAAAATTTTTTAAAGTGACCCCTTAAAAAAAAAAATTGCTTGCCGGCAGAGACGGCGGCTGGGGAGATTGTAAGATCTCCCCTCACCACCGTTGTGCCTTCAAGCATGCTGCACAGGGAGCCAAACAGGCAGCACAGAAAAACCTCTGTGCTGCCTGTTCAGCTCCCCGTGCAGTGTGACGGGGAAGGGCCAACAGTTCACGTGACCCTCGCTCTTATGTCAGAGACACGCAACGTGTCACGTGACCTCTCTGCACAAACCATGGGGTAGCCGAACAGGCAGCATGGAGGACACCATACTGCCTGCCACTAGCCACCAGGGACAAAAGTAAGTCCTGGGGGATAGGGACATGTATTGGGCAAATTGACTTGGCATATTAATGGCAAAATAATACTGGCATATTACTGAGCAAATTGGCTAGGGCTTACTAATGGCAAAATAATACAGGCATATTATTGGGCAAATTGGCTGGGGCATATTTATTTTAATTTTTTTGACACTCAGTCTTATCAGGTCATCCATGTTGTGCGTTTGCATTGTAACATCATTGTGTCATTTTTATTGTATATATCTGCTCGTGGCTGAGTGCACGTGAGAATTAACTTGCTAATGTTTTTCTTGAGACTGTTGCTATGAAACAGCCTTGCTGTGTTATATCACATGACAAACATACAAAACAAACAAGACATATAAGATGATTTGCTAGTATCGAAACCAGCAGTGAGATACTTCTTATCTGGTTATCTGATTATTCTATTTCTTTGGGAGAGAATCCTCAAGATTCCCATTGCTCCCTTGCTGTGGCTTATTTCTTCATTTACCGTTTCCACCTCTATTTATTTTCCCTCAAATTTAAGATCCCCAACCATTTGTTCCACATTGGACAATTTTGAAATATTGAGGCAAAACTGGGAGGCTATGCCTTTCTCCTTCTTGATCTGGAACTGTATCTGTGCCCAGACAGTTGTCCAACCTATTACCTCTGAGGACTTCCAGTTACTTGCTATAAGTAGCTTAGTGGTTGCTAAAATATGCAACCATATTATTTTTTTGCCTTGTATCATTTGTGGGATACTCAGGTGTAGGAGAGCCGTTTCGAGGGTCATAGGAACTTCTATGACTAGTATTTAAATTTTTTTCAAGAAGACCATCTTCCAGGTAGCAGCTATCATGGGGCATTCCCACCAGATGTGTTTATAATCCCCTTTGTAAGTTCCACATCTCCAACAGAGGTTAGGAGTGTCTCTGTACAACCACCTGTTGTACAGTTTATAGCAACATTCAGAAATGTTGAGGCAGTGGATATAATTGTTCAGTTCCACCAAGGCTCTGTTCCAGTCCTTAATACTGATCTCCATATTTAAATCTTGTTCGCATTTAGTGAGGGAGGGATATATTCCTCTCTACCTATATTTGAGACATAGTGTGGTCAAGTTCTTTTGCTTGTAAAAGTTCTGTGGTTTTGGAAAGTGGTCAATTCGGCATAGGTATTTATTCAATAAGTCCGATTCTTAAATAGGTAAACATTTTGTTTGCTTGTAGACTGTTTATCTCTCATAGACTGTTGAATGTTCGGATTTTATGCTCTTCTATCAGGTCTATTATCATCATAATCCTTCGGTGTGTCCATGTTCATAGCTGTAAGTCATCCATTAGAATATGCACAGGTAGTTTTGCATGTATTTTTTAGACCTGCTCTATTTCTATATCTAGACCAGCACTTGGTTAAGTGTTTTAGTATCAGGCTGTTTTCCCTCATAGTTTTACCTTTACCCTCCTTTTTCCTCTCCTCTATCTCCCAGAAACAAGCCAGGATCCCTCCCTGGTCTTTGACTAGTTCGTTCTCTAGAGCGTACCAGCTCTCCCTCTGTGCTTGGATGCTTTTTAAATTGTTCTTGCTGTGAAATCCTTGGTAGACATGTCTACTTCTGGGAATTGCTACTAATGACTTATTACTAAGAGGTGCTGACCAGGGAGCTGACAATCGATTGCAAAAGATTGAGGGTTTAGGAAATATTGAACTCGCAAAGTAGAATTAACATCTGGCTACTGAGCCTTCTCGTTACAAGCTCCTTATAGATTTGATAGAAGAAGTTATCGTACCCATCTAGGCCAGGAAGTTATCGTACCAACCTCGCCACTATGTTCTGGAGAAGCCTGGTTGCTCGCCTGCTGCCTCTGGACTATGGCCCCATTGTAAAAGCCTGCATTTTCCCCTGCAGAAAGGCTTGTTCGTGCCTTTCTGCCTTGGTGTTCGGTAGATTGAATCTACCGAACCAACTCACAAATGAATGGACTACCTGGGTAAGGGATGTGCCATAGCACTATATGTTAATATTGTTAGTTAGTTATATTCTGTTAGTATATTGGTTATGTGTAATGTTTAATTCTGTGAGTAGACCACTCTGAAGGTTTATAATGTGACAGTGACTCCAATAGTTTACTCCAACATCCATTGTTCTGTTTTAACTGGATTAACTGGTAAACTGATTATGTTGTGTACATTATGTTTCTTACTGTGTGTCTACTCACTGTATGGTAATTTGGTTTGCAGACTGAATGTCTAATCTTTTCCTAGCCCCAGTTAGTTGGAGATCTATGTTTAGTTCCCTCCCCCCCATTGTATACTAATGTCTGTGATGTCATGTGTATGTCTTTTATAAGTCTGTGTTGTTTGTCAAATAAAGTAGTTCAATCTTGCTGTACCTAACTGCTAGATGTCCTGTCTATTTGGGTACAAAGAGCAAGGGTCCAGGAAAGACTTGCTGGGTGTGACGGTCCGTTACATCAGTTGTTCAAGTTTTTCTTGTGTTAGTTGGATAAGCTTTTTATCTCTGAATAAAACGTGTGCATTCTCATTATCAGCTGTCTTGGGCAGATTATATAGATCTTAATAATAATGGGCAAAAGCCTGGCCAATTTTGTTCGGACTAAGTCTAATCTCCCCCCGTAGTTGATTTTAGAGACTCTATTTACCATTCTTCTGTTCTTTAGTTTGTTGGACAAGATATTGTCAGCTCTATCACCCTTATAATACAATTTTGATTTTAGAATGTCCAAGTTTCTGTTTACTCTATTGATTAGTTGTTCATGTATCCTGTTCTCTAAGTCCTGGATATTTCTTGATGTTTCTTTGGTGAGTAAAGCCTTATTAAGTTGTGACTGTGCGGCCAGCTGGATATACAATTCGATAGATTTAAGTCCCTCTTCTTTTTTTCCTGGCTGCCCAGTTTAACTAGATGTCCTCTGATGAAGCATTTAAATGTGCACCAGAGCATGGACGGGGAGATATCTTCACTTCTGTTCTCCATAAAGAAATTCTCTGCCACTCCTTGAATGTGTTGGAGGCTTGTTGCTTGGTATTGTTCTACTACGTGAGGCATCCCGATCCCCCAAGCTTTCTATCTTTGGCCAACAGTTGTATACTAAATCAGGATTTTTTCCCGACCAAATGAAGTTAGAGAAGCAGGACTGGACCAGCTTCAGCCAGCTTTGAGGAACGTTCAGTGGTATCATTCGGAAAATGTAAGATAGTTTAGGCATTATAAATGCCCTTATGGCGTTTATTTTCCTGCTCCACAATATTTCTAAGTTCTTCCATTTCTTCAGCTGACTGAAGCTGGTCCTGGCTGCCCAGTTTAACTAGATGTCCTCTGAACAGGGAGATATCTTCACTTCTGTTCTCCCTAAAGAAGTTCTCTGCCACTCCTTGAATGTATTTCCTATTATCCTCTGGTATCAGTAGACTGTTGTTAATCTGCTAGTCAGCTTTTATATTTTTAACACCTCCCTTCACTACCATGATAACAGCGTTATGGTCCGTCCATGTGATATCTTGGATGATCACTTTGTTCATTTGGAAGGTTAAGCCCTGGCTAATTAGAATTAAATCAATCCTGGAGTACGAACAGGGCGTTTTTGAAGAACATGTATAGTCTCTATCCTTGGGATGAAAAATATGCCAAGGGTCAAACAGTTCCGCTTTCCCAATCAGGGTCCGCAGTCACCTAGAGTTATTGTGGGCCTTTCTGTCTTGGCTTGCGCCTAACCTATTTTTCCTATCCATGTCAGGATCCATAACCGAGTTAAAGTATAAGTTTCGCAATCAATTTCACAAATCAGCAATACATATCTTCCCTCTGGATCTTTTTCCAAGTATCTTATTTTTAAACATATCTTTGTAGAAGAGAGTCACTACACCCCGCTTTTTTTCCTTCTCCAGAGATACAAAGACCATAGAAGGGCTTATGTTTAATCTAGGTTCTTCTTTATTCTTCCAGTGTTTTTCCTGAATCCCCATCACGTCTATCTGCCCTTTTTTGAGGAAATTCAACAATAATGACCTTTTGGGTGGCGAATGAAGGCCATGTACATTTAATGAGACAAATTGAACCACTGAATCTTAGGACCATTTTATATCTCTTTTTTCTCTCACAATTAACTGTTTGCTTTCTGACTTGAACGCTTCTTCACATAACGCACATGCGCCAATCATCTGGAGAAGAAGCAGGTGACCGGCAGCGCCCGTCTATTGCACTGATGCCTGCACCTCCAGGACAACGGAGCAGATAAGCGGTGAGAGCTGAACCTGTATGTGTGTGTGCGTTTGTGAGTATAAGTGTGTGTATGAGTATGATAAGTGAGTGTGTCTGGGTATGAGTATGATAAGTGTGTGTGTGAGTATGAGTATGATAAGCGTGTGTGTGAGTATGAGTATGATAAGCGTGTGTGTGAGTATGAGTATGATAAGCGTGTGTGTGAGTATGAGTATGATAAGCGTGTGTGTGCGAGTATGAGTATAACGGTGTGCGAGTATGAGTATAAGTGTGTGTGTGTGTGTATGAGTATGAGTGTCTGTATGAGTATAAGTGTGTGTGTATGAGTATAAGTGTGTGTATGAGTATAAGTGTGTGTATGAGTATAAGTATGAGTGTCTGAGTATGAGTGTGTGTGTGTGTTTGAGTATAAGTATAAGTGTGTGTGTGAGTATAAGTGTGTGTGTGTGAGTATAAGTGTGTGTGTGTGAGTATGTGTATGAGTGTGAGTATGTGTATGAGTATGTATGAGCGTGCGTGTGTATGAGCGTGCGTGTGTATGAGTATAAGCGTGTGTGAGTATGCGGTGTTGGCACTTTGTGGTCTGCAAATTTGTGTCGTCAAAAATTGGGCACTCGGGACCAAAAACGTTCGCCATCACTGTCCTAGGTACTCTTTGTACGTGAAAACATGATAACCCCTTTAAAAAAAAAAAACCTCCGATCACCTAAATCCCAATGTTTTTGAATCCGGGGAAAGATCAAGTCCTGTGAGAGTGTGCATGTCAGGAACTGACCGTGTCAGGACTTGAACTCTGACTTCCATATTCCTAGCTCTCTTCTTTACCGGTTCGCCAGCCTGTCTTTTACATTTTAGCCTACGTTCTAGTGACAATGAATATACCAAGCCTTGTTATTATCATCAACTCTCCTCACCTGTGTCAAAGTCATATGCTCACTCTCAGCTAGGGTTGCCACCTGGCCGGTATTTTACCGGCAGGCCGGTAAAAAATTGGCATCAGGCCAATGTTAAGTCTATGGAGACAGTACCAAGGCCGGTATTTTTTTGAAGAAAAGGTGGCAACCCTACTCTCAGCCTATAAAAGCCTCTTCCTGTGAATCTTCCTTTGCCAGATTATTGTGGTTCCTGCCTGCAGTAGATCAAGCTTTCTATTGATTGTTAATTACCTGTTACTGATTTGGACTGTCTCACAAACTCTGCTTTCTCCTACCCACTGACCTTGGCTTGCCTGACTACGCTTATACTCTTTGTCCCAGCCTCACAGCTCTGCTAAAAGACCAGATTGTCACTCAAAGCTCAGGGGCTCAACCACCTGCGTAACGAGTGGCTACTTCTGGCAGAAGACCTTGCTGATCTGGCTGCTGGACTCCAAACCTGCTAACATCAGTATCATTACAGTGCATTACTATTAATGTAAAATCCCTAGTACATGCTATTAGCTGACAAACAAAAGGGGAAAACAAGCCGGCTCCACCGTTGGCAGTAAACATACCTCCTATATGTCTTGGGAACATGGGTGCTCCGTCCGTGCTGCAGCAAAAGCACCATAAGCGAAAATAGAAAAAATTGTGGACAAAGGACGCATGCACTCCAAACTCCAATATGACTGTAAAACTTCCGATTTATTCCAAAAATTAAAATGGATCACAGGGACAATGAATACAAAGACAGGGAAAGGACAAATGCCTTACATGTTTCACGTGCTCACACGCTTAATCATAGGCTTAACAATAGACTGAATTCACAGAGACTAAATACAAAAGTTCCACCAATGCATAGAAATCTCATCTCAATCAAGTTAATTAAAAAACCTTGTTAATCATGTTGCAGCATAGGAGAGGAGATGGTGTGATGAAAGTGTTAAATGAGGCGTGGTAGGAGAAGTGAATTGAAATAAAAAGAAAAAGATATTATTAAACACTAATGTACTGTTATATGGAATAAAGAAAAAAGTGAATAATATGTGAATAAACCAATGAAAATTGTATAAAAATATAAACTGGTGCAAAATAAATGGTGTTGTATAAAAATATAAACTGGTGCAAAATAAATGGTGATGTATAAAAATATAAACTGGTGCAAATTTTTTTGTAATAAATCGGAAGTTTTACAATCATATTGGAGTTTGGAGTGCATGCGTCCTTTGTCCACAATTTTTTCTATTCACGCTATTAGCTGCCCAAGTGAAATATTGATTTGTGATAGATTCTTAAATTCTCAAGAGCCATATCTTCTGTGCTAGTGGGAGTTTTTTTTCTACGGCATCGCATTCTAAATTACCCCAGAGTGAAGCCCGAGTTCCCACCAGACTTGGTTGATGTGTGTAGCTTTAAGCTTTAAAGTGTATCTGCAATCAACCGCTGCAGCTACTATTGGGGTCTCATAATTAGCTTCTGGTAACTTGTATGCTGTGAGTACACTCTAGGCAGTGAAAACTTTTACACGAGGGTAAAAGCTCGGTCAGAGCCATCCTGTCTTCCACCGGTCAGCTCTATTGCCCAGGAATATTGCGCTGTACTCAGCTGCTAGGGACCATCTTCTAGGGTTCTAAAACCTCCTTTAACGCGGCTCCATCGGCAACATATCTCATGTAGGCAGAAATGGCTCCTTCAGATGCCTCTCTTTGTCTCAGTTCCAAACCCTTGATAACGTACAGCGTGTCTCATCATCGCTCCACCCCCCGGCAATAAAGTTTCGCCCTCTTGGCTGTGGCATATTAATGGCAAAATAATACTGGCATATTATTGGGCAAATTGGCTGGGGCATATTAATGGCAAATAATACTGGCATATTATTTGGCAAATTGGCTGGGGCATATTAATGGCAAAATAATACTGGCATATTATTGAGCAAATTGGCTGGGGCATACTAAATGGCAAAATAATATTGGAATATTATTGGGCAAATTAGCTGGGGCATATTAATGGCAAAATAATACTGGCATATTATTGGGCAAATTGGCTGTGGCTTATTAATGGGAAAATAATACTGGCATATTGATGGCAAAAGTATTGTATTTGCTCGAATATAAGACAAGGTTTTTTTCAGAGCAAATGCTCTGAAAAAGACCTCTCGTCTTATATTCAAGGTCGTCTTATAATCTGACCTAATCGCAGACATTCTCCGCTGCTGCTCGGCACGACCACTGGGACTTCTATGATGATGCTGGGTCCTTCCAGCTTCATCATAAAAGTCCCGGCGGAAGTGCCGGACAGCAGCGGAGGATGCCTGCGCGTATCGTGCAGACATCCTCCGGCTGCCCCCACTAGCCACCAGGAGATTTGGGCAGCAGACATCCTCCGCTGCTGTCCGGCACTTTCGCCGGGACTTTTATGATGAAGCTGGAAGGACCCGGCTTCATCATAGAAGTCCCAGTGGTCGTCCGTCATAATGGACGATAGTGTCGGGCAGCATGGAGTGCAGACATCCCCCGGCTGCCCCCACAAGCCACCAGGGAGTTTACGTTGGGGGGAGGGTGGGGGAGAGAGACAGACAACATTGGGGGGAGGGTGGGGGAGAGATACAGACAACATTAGGGGGACGGAGGGGTGGAGAGACAGAAAACATTGGGGGGAGGGTGGGGGGGAGAGACAGACAACTTGGGGGGAGAGTGGGGGAGAGACAGACAACAATGGGGGAAGGGAGGGGTGGAGAGACAGACAACATTGGGGGGAGGGTGGGGGAGAGAGACATGGTTGGGGGGGAGCATTGGGTAAGTCTGGGGGGTAGGGGCAGCATTGGTAAATAAAAACAAGAAATGCAGTTTTTTATATCATAAGTTTTTATTAAATATGAAAAAAACAATTTACATGTGAATATATACAAGTTAAACTTTTTTCCTATAGGGTAGTCTTGTATTCAGGCTTTTAGTTTTTTTCCTAAAGGAATATCCATAGTTTGGGGGGGTCGTCTTATAATCAGGGTCGTCTTATATTCGAGCAAATACGGTAATACTGGCATATTATTGTCAAAAGTAATACTGGAATATGGCAAAATAATACTGACATACTAATGGGCAAATTAGCTGTGGTATATTAATGGCTCAATAATAGTGGCATATTAATGGCAAAATGGCTGTGGCATATTATGGTAAATGATGGCATATTTTAATGGCAAAGTGACTGTGGCATGTTAATTGGTACCTGACAGTGACTTATTTTAATTGGCAAAGTGACTGTGGCATGTTAATTGTTACCTGACAGTGACTTATTTTAATTGGCAAAGTGATGCTGTGGCATGTTCTGTGTGCAAAATAACTATGTACTATGGGGAAAAGTGACACTGTGGCTTGTTCTGCAGGGGCAGGTCTGTGGGACAAAGTGAAACTGTGGTATGTTCTGTGACTCTGTGGCATGCCAAATTGCGTGGGTGCAATATGAGTGCATGGCAAGTGCTGTGGGTACTGTATGGTGCTGTGTGAAGTCCTTTGGGTGCAATATTGGTGCAGAAAAAGGGAATAAAAACAAGAAATGCAATGTTTCAATAACATTTTTATTACATATACAAATAGTTGAATGGGATATGAAAAAAGTTGCATTTAATATTAAAAAGTTTACATTTACATACAGTTTTTTACAGTGAGACTTTAGAAAAATTGGGTCGAGGGGGGTCCACTGCTAAAGACTTTGCCCAGTGCCCACTAGGGTCTTAAAGTGGCCCTGTGATGAGGGCATGTGATGGGGACATGTTATGGGGGCATGTAATGTATATATAATTGGGTGATGTAATGGGGGTGATGGGGCATTTAATGTGTGTTCATGTGGGTGATGGGGCATGTCTTGGGTGAGCAACGTGGGTTATGGGCCATGTCGTGGGTGTGCAACGTGGGTAGTGGGGGTGCCCAAATTTTGTCTGCCTAGGGCAGCACAAAACCAAGATATACCACTGCCTTTTCCTATCCCGATGTTGATCCAAAAGAAGGCAAATAAAAACCCCTAAAGCAATTTCGAATTCTACGTTCAACGGAGGCAAATATATCCTTCTTGACTCCAAATGGCAATCAGATTTCTCCTTGGATCAACAAGCACTAAACAAATATTAATGTCTATACTAACATGCATAGCTGTAATGTACATAATGTACGTACCATCTGCTCCTCTGTCTGAGGGTCCGGCGGCGACAGGGAATTCCGCGTTCGCCACGTGTCTCTTGTCACCGGACTCCTCCTCCATCCATCCCCAAGACGGGACAGCATCACTGTGTGGTGCGTAGACATGTGCATACAGCTTTCCGCAATGCGATTAAGCTCCACTCCCCCAAGCAGACGTCATGGACACTCCCCCTTCACTGCCAATAAAAGGCTCATGCAACCCACAGTACAATGCTCAGAGTTTCTGTGCTATTATACTGTGTACATCGCCATCAAACCTACCTTGTGTTTTACCGTATTTGCTCGATTATAAGACGACCCTGATTATAAGATGACCCCCCAAACATTGGATATTCCTTTAGGAAAAAAACTAAAAGCCTGAATATAAGACTACTCTATAGTAAAAAAAGTTAAACTTGTATATATTCCCATGTAAATTGCTTTTTTAATAAAAAATTATGATATCAAAAATGCATTTCTTGTTTTTATTTCCTTTTATCTGCCAATGCTGCCTCTCTCTTTCCCTTGCCCCAGCTTTGTCTCTCTCCCTCTCCCTTTGACTCCCCCCTCGTTCCCCTTGTCTCTGTCTCTTCCCCCCTCCCTCCCCTTGTTTCTCTCTGCCCCCCCTCCCCTTGTTACTCTCTGCCCCCCTCCCTCCCCTTGTCTCTGTGTCTTCCCCCTCCCTCCCCTTGTCTCTGTCTCTTCCCTCCTCCCTCCCCTTGTTTCTCTCTGCCCCCCCTCACTCATCCTCCATGCTGCCCGACACCTCCGTCTATTATGACAGCAGTGTCAGGCAGCATCCCCCAGCTGCCCGATTCTCCTGGTGGCTAGTGGAGGCAGCGGAGGATGTCTGCGCGACGAGCGCAGAGCTCCCCTGCTGCTGCACGGCACGACCGCCGGGACTTTTATGATGAAGCCGGAAGACATCCCCCGGCTGTTAGAGAGCTCTGTGGGGGACCTGGATCCCTGTCTTATAGTCTGACCTCGATTTGAGGTCAGATTATAAGATGACCTTGATTATAAGACGAGGGGTCTTTTTCAGAATTTTTTTTCTGAAAAAAACCTCATCTTATAATTGAGCAAATACGGTATGCTGATCTGATCTCCTGGTACCTGACCCTTGCCTCCATACCGACCATCCTGAATTATGTGACCCTTTGTGACCCTTGGCTTGATATCTAAATGCTGCTGCTCTCTTAAATTCCACATTGTTGCATGTCCTTAACCATTCTGATTTCTGGCTCCCTAGACCTTGGCTTCCCTCCTCAACTAAGCAGCTCTCCGGTATCCTGATTATTTTTGGCTTGAACATTCAACTACTCTTCAAATCTATTCACCCGTGCTAACAGTTATAACATGGAGATTTAGGTTCCCCATTAGCAGTTCTACTCCCTCTATAATGTCCCAGCAACAGTGTTTCCACAAACCGTGAGTACCATTTTTACAACAGCCCTCTATGCTCTGGCTCATTAAAAAAGTATCCAGGCCGCTCTTAAAGGCATCTAAGATATTTTCTGGAACCACTTCTTCAGTCAGTGAATTCCATATCTTAATTGTCCTCACTGTAAAAAAATCCCTTCCGCTGTTGTAGACTAAATCGCCTTTCTTCAAGTCTTGGCGGGTGACCTCTTATCCTTTGTACTGTTCTGTTAATTAACAGGTCTTTAAAAAGCCCTTTTTATGGGCCCTGTACATATTTTTATAACATTATCATATCCCCTCATACCGCCTTTTCTCTAGCTTGTACAGATTTAATTTTTCCAGCCTTTCTTCATTATTAAAACTTTCCATTTCCCTGATTAGTTTTGTAGCCCTCCTCTGAACTTTCTCTAGTTCCATAATGTCTTTTTTTTTTTTAAAAGGCACCCAGAATTGAACCGCATATACAAGGTGAGGTCTTACCATGGACTTTGATAAAGAGACAGAATAATATCTTCCTCTCGTGAGTCAATACCCCTTTTAATACACCTTATTGGTCTTATTGGCCTTTGCAACTGCCAGCTGACACTGTGCACTACTGCTAAGTCTACAAATACTACAAAATATTTTTCATTAGTAGATTTCCCCAAGGAAACACCATTTAAACTATATGTTGCATTTTTATTATTATACCCAAAATGCATAATTTTACACTTGTCTACATTGAATCACATTTTCCATTTATCTGCCCAATTACTCAGTTTGTCCAAATCCTCTTGCAGTGAATATACATCTAGTTCAGATTATATTACCCTACTTAATTTTGTGACATCAGCAAACAGTGAGACATGGCTCCCTATTCCCTCTGGGAGATCATTAATAAATAAATTAAAAAGAAGAGAACTTCCCATTTACCATCACCCTTTGCATTCTGTCTTTCAACCAACTGCCGATCCACAAACAAACCTCTGGCCCTAATCCTATTTCAGTCTATTTCTACAGTAACCTTTTATGTGGAACTGTATCAAATGCCATAGTAAAGTCATATAGCATCCACTGCAGTAACCATATCTATATTTTTGCTCACCTCCTCATAGAATGTAATTAAGTTAGTTTGACAAGATCTGTCTTTCACAAAGCCATGTTGGCTCCTGCTGATGAGATTCCTGTTCAATATGAAATCTTGAATATTTTCCACCTCTTGTATTTAGGTGCAATCCATCACTACTGTAAAGATTGTACCCCAACACAAAATCAGTGTTCTAGAAAGCCCTCCTTCTTACACCAAGACTTCAGATATGCATTAATCTCCCTAATCTACCGCTGTCTCTCTGGTGTAGCGCATGGCACAGGTAGTATCTCTGAGAAAACTACCTTGGTGGTCCATTTCTTAATCTTACTCCCTAACACCCCAAAATTACATTTTCCTCTTACGTTGTCATTGCTCCCAATATGGACCAAGACAGCTGGCTCCTCTCCAGCCCCTCCCAGTAATCTGTCCACTCTGTCTGCAACATGCCGAACCCGGGCACCCGGGAGACAGCAGAACATTCGGTTGCTGTGATCAGAGCTGCAGATTACCTTATCTACTCTCTTCATAATAGAGTCCCCTACCACCCGCCTAGGTTTCACTAGCTTCTGGATCCCCACTATGCTAGAGGAGCTGTCATCCCAGCTGTTAGGGAGGACAGTTTTCTCAAGAAAATCCACTCCTAGGTCTGCCGCCCCAACATCTTCACTCAGGTGAGCAAATTTGTTAGGGTGGATAAACTCAGGACTGGCTGCCCTCTTCCCCTTCCCTCCCCACCCTGCGAAGGAGATGGCCAGGGACAGAGAGAACAGCAGGTGAGTGCAGGGGAAAGGTGAGGTGGTAATAGGTTTTATTCATATTAATGTGGCATATTAATGGGCAGGCTAATAGTGGAAAGTTAATGGGCAGATTGGTTGTGGCATATTAATGGGCAAAATAGCACTGGCATATTAATGGGTAAATTGGCTGTGGCATATTAATGGACAAACTAACACTGGCATATTAATGGGCAAAATAACACTGGCATATTAATGGGCAAATTGGCTGTGGATTATTAATAGTCAAAATAATACTGAAATATTCAATGGACAAAAAAACACTGGAATATTTATGGGCAGGCTAATCGTGGCATATTAATGGGGAAATTGGCTGTCGCAAATTTATGGGAAGGCTAATAGTGGCATATTAATGAGCAAATTTGCTGTGGCATATTAATGGGCACAATAACACTGGTATATTAATGGGCAAAATAACACTGGCATATCAATGGGCAAATTGGCTGGCTGTGGATTATTAATGGGCAAAATAACGCTGACATATTAATGGAAAAAATAACACTGGAATATTTATGGGCAGGCTAAAAGTGGCATATTAATGGGCAGACTAATAGTGGCATATTATTGAGAACATTTGCTGTGGCACATTAATAGCACACTAACAGTGGCATATTAATGAGCATGCCAATTGTGGCATATTAATGGACAAATTGGCTATAGCACATTAATGGGCAAACTAACATTGGCATATTAATGGGCAACCTGGCTGTTGCATATTTTAATGGCAAAGTGACTGTGGCTCTTTTAATTGTCAAAATGATGCTGTGGCATGTTCTGTGGAGCACAATAACGTCTACTATGGGGCAAAGTTCACTGTGGCATGTTCTCTTGGGCACATTGACACTGTGGCATGGCAAATTATATGGGTGCAAGCCATGTCCTGTGGGTGCAGTATACAAAAAATCCAAAAGGATAAAAGAGCTGGCACTCCGGTTCAGTCAGTAGAAAAGTGTAAACATTTATTGTTGGGTCAAACAACAGAATGGGACAGGGAGACACACTTACAATATAGGTTCATGGCAAATGCTGTGGGTACTGTATGGTGCCGTGTTAAGTCTTATAGGTGCAATGGGGGTGCAGTAGAAGGGAATAAAAACAAGAAATGCAATTTTTTCAAAAACATTTTTTTACAAATAAAAATAGTTGAATATATTAGGAAAATAGTTGCATACATAGTTGCCAACATCCACCATGTTTCCAGGGACACATATTTGTTCCACATGCTGCAGACAGAGCATGCAAATGCAGCTCAGCAGTATGTAGGATGCATACACACAGACAGAATCCAATGAAGTAATCATGGTAGGTCGTAGGAGATCTCCACCCTGATTAATTAATTTGATTCTGTGTGTATATGCATCTTACATACTGCCGGGCTGCACTGTGCATACAATATTAAAAAGTTTACATTTACATACTGCTAAAGACTTTGCCCAGGGCCCACTAGGGCCTTACAGTGACCCTGATGTACACTATTAAAACAGCAGTCACTTAGAAAATGCAAACTCAAACTGTGAGCAGGTTCTGTGATTTACCCTGCTAGCTTTCTACTAACCAACACAGGCATGGGCGTAGGAAGCGGGGGGGATGGGGGGGACGGATCCCCCCCAGGAAAAAATGTGGGGGGGACAGGTAGGGTGAAATCCCCCCCAGAACGGGAGGCAAACGGGGCCCCCAGACCCTGCTTGCCGCTTTTTTCCGGCAAGCCGCATCCGATGGATGCGACGGCCGGAAAAAGAAAAAAAAAAAAGCCGCCGGATGTGACTGTTTGCCTCCTCCGTGCAAGAGGGAAGACTGCACGGAGGAGACATCCGGCGGGGGACACGGAGCAGTGAAGTGTAAGTACTAGGGAAGGGGGGGGGGGGGCTGACTGGCACAATATTACAGGCATCTGACTGGCATAATATTACTGGGCATCTGGCTGGCACTATATTACTGGGCATCTGGCTGGCATAATATTACAGGCATCTGGCTGGCACTATATTACTGGGCTCTGACTGGCATGATATTACAGGCATCTGTCTGGCACTATATTACTGGGCTCTGACTGGCATAATATTACAGGCATCTGGCTGGCACTATATTACTGGGCTCTGGCTGGCACTATATTACTGGGCATCTGGCTGGCACAATATTACTGCCCAAATGAATGTGGGCAACAAAAAACCTGGCAAATGAATGTGGGCAAAAAAAAAAAAACCCTGGTAAATGAATGTGGGCAAAAAAACAAAACCCTGGCAAATGAATGTGGGCAAAAAAAAAAAACCCTGGCAAATGAATGTGGGCAAAAAAAACAAACCCCTGGCAAATGAATGTGGGCAAAAAAAAAAAAACCCTGGCAAATGAATGTGGGCAAAAAAAAAAAAACCCTGGCAAATGAATGTGGGCAAAAAAAAAAACCCTGGCAAATGAATGTGGGCAAAAAAAAATAAAAAAAAACCCTGGCAAATGAATGTGGGCAATGTGTATATGTGACTGATTATGAGTGTAAGTGAAAGACCATGTATGAGTGTGTGTGTCTAAGTGACTGACTCTGAGTGTATGTGTCTATGTTACAGACTGTATCTATGAGTGTGTGTCTGACAGACTGCATGTTTGTATGAGTGTGTGTCTGCGACAGACTGTATGTATGTATGAGTGTGTCTGTGAACGACTGTATGTATGAGTGTGTGTGTGTCTGACAGACTGTATGTATGTGTGAGTGTGTGCCTGGCAGACTGTATGTATGTATGTATGTATGAGTGTGTGTCTATGTGACAGTATGTATATGTGTGACAGGCTGTATGTATGAGTATATGTGTCTATGTGACTGACTGTATATGACTGCATGTGATTGTGTGTATGTGCTGTTGTCTGGCTCCTAGATTTTTTTCCTGTTTTCTAAAACTTAGTTAAGGTTGTCAAGCCCTGGTATAAATGTTACTAGTTATATACATATATTTGGGGTCCACCTTAAGCTTTTGGAAATGCTGGAAATATTTAATATTTTACAGTTTATTTTCTGGTCAGAAATGTTTGTTTGCTGAGAGGGTAGTGGATGCATGGAATAGTCTTCCAGTAGAAGTGGTAGAGGTTAATGCAGTGAAGGAGTTTAAGCATGCATGGGATAGGTATAAGGCTATCCTAGATATAAGATAAGGCCAGGGACCAATGAAAGTATTACTATACTGAGAGGGTAGTGGATGCATGGAATAGCCTTCCAGTAGAAGTGGTAGAGGTTAATACAGTGAAGTTGTTTAAGCATGCATGGGATAGGTATAAGGCTATCCTAGATATAAGATAAGGTCAGGGACTAATGAAAGTATTACTTTACTGAGAGGGTAGTGGATACATGGAATGGCATTCCAGCAGAAGTGGTAGGTTCATACTGATGTATGTTTTATGGTGTACACACAGCTCGCTGACTATATTTCATGTAACAGTGATAAAATGCACCTGCCTGATGTAGATGTTGTGCTGTGAATGTATCTGTTGTATACCAAGGATCCTGGTAATGTTGGTGGGAACTTGGTGATATAATATACACTGTGACAAGCTTTATTTTTACTGCTGCTATACCCGGCGAGCAAAAATGCTGTCCCCCCCAGATTTTTGGGGGTTCCTACACCTATGAACACAGGTGAGTGCTATCAATCCCCACCCCTAACTAATTGACCACACTTCCAAACAGAAAAAAAATGGCAGAAATAAGCCCTTAACCTTCTTACTGCAGGTTAAAATACAAGCCCCAAATCACAATACAATACCCTGTTTTAGCTTATTTAAATGTACCAACTGTACACTTTGAAAACAGCAGTCACTTGGAAAACTCTAATGCTTGAGCCTCTGTTTTCGTGCTTCGTGCTTCAGTAGAGAGGTCCCTAGTATCTCCCTAACCCTCCTTCTATATTTGGATCTCCCAACTTCTGACCATTGGATTGTTTACTGCACTCTATTACTCTTTCTACTCCTGAATTTGGCTTATCCTCCTCCATTTACAAACCTAGTCTGCCTGCCCTGACCTTCTGGACCGTCTCTGACCCTGCCTCTGTCTAGTCCCTTGGTACCTTCGCTTTTGGTGACATTCAGCCCTCGTTCCTCTACCCCAGCTGTGTCCACATTATAATCTTTTCACCCCATGCGCTACGCTCCCTGATTCTAGTCCCGACATAAAGTTTTTGACTAACTGAAATTTGAATACGGTTTTCAACTGCTTAGAAATGATAAACCCAAATAGGGCCTTAGGGCCCAGAATCAAAATAAACTTAAAAAACTGCATAATAGAACAATTTTTGTCTGGACAAATAAGCATACTTAAATTTAGGTTATCTAGAACTAATACCATATTAAATACTTTATAATATGTACCAGTAGCAATGTTAATACCTTAATGAATGCAATGTATTGGTATAAGCACCTATAATCTTAAAATTAGTTATAGAGAACCTATAAGTAACATTAGAAATGGCTTTAAACATAATAGCCTCAAATTTAAATTTTCTGGGTTAGACTATTTCACTTAATTTCATTACTATGTTTGTGTTTACAGGCCTTGTGTACAGGCCTTGTGTACAGGCGTGGTTCATTTCAGCACACACATACATATTGTGAAATACCATGTATTCTGTCTTTTGCAAAGTGCTATACAAATCGTCCAAAAAATTATTTTAAACAAGTATAGCTGGCAAGTTGAAAATTAGTTATTTCTTCTAGACTTCTATACCAATAGGGCACCAGATCTCAGTAAAACATCCGCGATAAAGTAGTATAATGAGATCTTGGAATCAACATTGTGTGGATCCCAAACCATTATAGCAGGGATTACCTGTATAAAGATTTTTACACACTTAATCTTTTACAACTGTTTTCAGTTAATGTAATATAGATTTATGTTTCATATACAGTATAGATGCACACATCAAATATACATCATTAGACAATTATCAAGTATTGACATTTTATAAATACATTAATGAACGTTATCCAATGGAACACTCTGTAATGTAATTTCATAGCAAAGGTATGAAAAGAAAATAACACATGCAATTTTTATTTTATTAATAGTAAGCATGCCTCTTCAGAGAACAAGTCGTCCTTAGAGGATCACTACAAGCAAAAAAAATTCTTGACAGTTTTGTTAGTTGTAGCCTGAATAGATGTTATATAAACTCCTCTGCCTTCATGTATTATTCACATGAGTTCAGGGGGAAATCAGTTAATTAATCAGGATCGCTCCTATGGGATCCACTCCTTTATTAATTATCTGATTCTCTTGGACACACTTGGATTCTACATACTGCAGGGGAGTATGTAAGAGGTATTTAAGTCCAGCAAAACACTGTCTGACCTGACAGTCCTAGCTGTATGCCTGAAAGAGAAAAACATGCATAAGTGTGCTTTGTAAGGCTCCTGTGCAATATAAATGCACACAATCACTGCATATTTGCATTTTTGCAATGTGGAACAGTTTAAAGTGTTGCACTTTTTCCTCCCAGATTCCAGCCAAATGCTGAGAGCTGAGTAGGAGGATCAATCAGTATAAGCTGCAAACCCGATGCTTGCAATTAAATTAAACATATTTAGAATACTAATTCAAGTTTTAATAAATGCTTATATTGTCATGACTATTTAACGTTAATATGAATGAAAAATGGTAGATCATTTTCAAGTTGTACTGGTCCTTTAAAATCAAAATTCTAGTTTTAGCGTACAAGTAATAAAACTGTTTAAATAAAAGTGGTACTTGGAGTGTGCTTTTAATGCAGCTTTTGCCACACGCCACTTTACATTTTATTGATTCTAATGTAACTAAAACATATTCTCCATAACCATACAACTGTAAAGGGTAAAGTCTGAACAGAATATTGACAGTCTAAGATTTCTGGGGTTGTAACTGGTTAACCTTCTCCATCCAACAATGAAAGTAAAAGCATTCCTATCTCTTACATTAGACTTTTCTACTGGAACATAACCAGTTTCTTACTAAATTGTCCTGTAATTGTCTGAGTGCCCCTATTTTACTCTAATGTCTTGCTCGTTAACTCATGACGACAGGTGCTGTCAGTCTAGAATTACACAAGAAGCACTTTACACTCAAGGACTGCCACTGAACTCTCCTTGATGGCTCTGTTAAAAAATTATCCCTTTTGGATGAAAGCAGAGCACACATCTTGAATAAGAGAATTCACTTATTTTCTTTGTAGTTCTGTTAATTTGGTCAATAATGCTTGTTATCAGTGGCTCACAACAAACAATATTGGTTGTTTGTGAGTACAAACTGTAGTCTTATTTATTATAATACCGTACTACTAGATCAAAAAATAGAAAATGTTTTCATTATAATTAAGTAAGGCATATTTGCTTTAGCTTTTTCCCTGATTTTTTTTGCATCTAAAAAGTAATAATCTCAAAAAAACGAATGCTTAATAATGTTATACGAGAATGGACGTCAAGGAATGTTGGTTAAAGAATAGGGCCGTGAGACAAATATTATGGTTATTCAATTAGCAGGAAGGGGCAAATGCTGGAACCTTTATGTCATCCAGGTGTAAAGATAAGAGATAACAAATTATCATTTACCATGCAATTCCCTATAAACATATGTTAGTCTGTGGCATGCCTCCCTGATGGGCACCCAGGGTGACATTTAGTTCCTCTTTAAGACTATGATTGGAGGTCTTTAAGCATTACATACTTCCAAATAGCTAACCTGGACCAGAGGGTGTCCAATCTCCACAGCCCCCTATTTCTATGGTACAAGGGGTGGCCCATTTGCCCTGGTCTCACTAATGAAACAGATCAAGGGTTATATTCGTTTTTTTATGTTTATTTATTATTTTTATATAGCCCTTTCGATAGCACAAGAGAGCGCTACATTGCAGCTCTCCACTGTGACACTGAAACAGTTAATAATGGATTTTAGACATAGCATTCAGTTTTCATACATTTGGGATATTTGCAAATGTCTGTCAAACTTATTACGGATTTGTGTAGATTCCACTGATTTTTTATTTATTTATTTTGGTGAAAACAATTGTTCTTTGTTGTGTAATAGCAAAATGTAACTACTGTGTTCTTTCATTGTTTTTGATGTAATTTTTCAGTGACTTTCATGTAGCTTCAACTCTCAACACTGATGTTTAGTGTAGGATATATAATTAGGTGACCATAAGGAAATCAATTACCAAATCAAGTAGTGGATCCCACAGAACCACGTTTATTAGTTAACTCCCTCACGCCATATGGTGCTTTGGTCCTTAACGACCAAAGCACCAAACCGGCATCTTTGTGATCCTGCCCCAATCACTTCATGATCAGGAGCCAGGAACATACAAGCAGGGACCTGATCAGGGTCTTTACAGACCCCTGTGGGTCTCTGCCAACATCCCGCAATACTTGGCGACGTCACTTGTGACGAACATTTAGTGCTCCTACTACATACTACAGTTTGTATGTCAGACTTAGGCCACTCAACGTGGCCCCATCTGATACTGGGGATCCCGCTGCAAGTCCCTGCGTGGAATCCACACCCAACTCATCGCGGGGAGCCAAGATGAGCTTTTAAATGCAGGAAGTGCTATGTGTCCTCCAAGCCTTTAGCCACTAAAAACTTAGATAGCATAGAACGCCCTTCAAGCAGGAAGAAGTTAATTGATTTCTTTCTGGTCACATATGACTTCTACATACTGCAAGGTGGCAACCATATTTGTAATAGTGATTTTGCAGTAAAAGCCAGGGTCTGTAGTTAATATTGCTGGTCGAGGATGTCAAAAATGCCATGCGTCATGAAATGTGGGAGGAATTAGAAAACAAAAAGCCAAACTGTATTTGCACACTATTTGCAGTACTAATCAGATATTTTCAGAACAGGGCAAGAAAGTGGCAAATGAGGTTCAATATAGACAAATGTAAAGTTATGCATTATGGGAAAAATAATAACAAAGCAACATATACGTTAAATGGTATTTCCCTGGGAAAAACTACTAACGAAAAGGATTTAGGAATCATTGTAGATAACAAACTTGGCAACAGTGCCCAATGCCAGTCAGCAGCTGCAAGGGCCAATAAGATATTGGCATGTATAAAATGAGGTATAGATTCACGGGAGGAGGACATCATCTTGCCTCTTTACAAATCAATGGTAAGACCTCACCTTGAATATGCAGTACAATTCTGGGCACCAGTCCTTAAAAAGGATATTAAGGAACTAGAAAAAGTGCAAAGGAGAGCTACAAAATTAATAAGGGGATTGGAGGATCTTAGTTATGAAGAGAGACTTAAAAAATTGCATTTATTTACTTTAGAAAAAAGGCGTCTTAGAGGGGATATGATAACATTATATAAATATGTGCAGGGCCAATATAAGGAGCTCTCCAGGGACCTGTTCATTAATAGAAATGTACAAAGAACAAGAGGTCACCCCCTGAGACTGGAAGAGCAAAGATTTCATAGGCAGCAAAGGAAGGGATTCTTTACGGTAAGGACAATAAAATTATGGAACTCACTGCCAAGAGAGGTAGTGATATCAACCACAATAGATGCATTTAAAATTGGTCTGGATGATTTTTTAGAAAAGCAGAACATACAGGGGTATTAATAATAGAATGAGCATTAATAATAGAGCTTTTTGATCCAAGGAGAAATCTGATTGCCCTTTTGGAGTCAAGAAGGAATTTTTTTCCCCCTAGGAGGCAACATTCGAAAAAGCTTCCTTAGGGGGTTTGTTTTTTGCCTTCTTTTGGATCAAAACGCAGAAATGATAGGTAGAAGGGTTGAACTTGATGGACTTTTGTCTTTTTTCAACCTAAATGACTATATTACTATATAGTAGTGTACTTGAGAATCTCAAAAGCAATGGATATACACACAGACAGAATTCAATTAATTAATCAGGGTGGAGATCTCATAGAACCTACCATGATTAATTAATTGGATTCTGTCTGTGTGTATTTGCATCATACATACTGCTGGGCTCCACTTTACATGCTCTTTTCTGCAGCATGTGGAACAAATTTGTGTCCCTGGAAACATGGCCGATGTTGGCAACTATGCAACTAGGGTTATGCACAACCCCAAACTGTCATGAAGGGATGACAAAAGGTTTAAGTAATGGGATCTAAAGTATAAAAGTGATTACCTTTTTATACATACCAACATTTTGGTGGATCTGTGACTAGTGCACCACTGTACAGTTGGATTGTTGCGCCTGTATGTTTATATATGGGTTGGTTGGCTCTTAGTGTGTCAGCGTCACTCATAAGTGGGGTTTCTAAGCACAAACAAGAGTTAGCATTATCACCTAGTGTGCTGTATATGTCATAAGTTGCCTGGATGTCCTTGTTGTATTTTCTTATTCTATTGACTATTGACTAAATAAGACCATTAGAAATCAATATTAAAATGGATTTACACTGACCCTCCCTGACTAGCTAAACTGACACAATAGACTCCTGCAGTGACTGCAAAAATAGCTCAATTACAGGAACATTCTTTAGCATTCCTCCTATCTGCAGGCCTTCAGGATCTAAGATTTGACGTTATAACTGAACTATGACATCTATGTGGCAACAGTCACTGGTCATTTTATTAACATCTATAAACCAATACATATTTTCAGGTAATTAACACTTAAGCTGCTAGTCTTATTGAAAACCTCACGGTTTTTTGACTACTGCCAGTGGGGCTGAAAGAACTGAAAAAAATGTATAGGAATTAGACAGCGGTTACACAAAAAAAATCATGAAACCAGTATACAAATATATAAATGTTTTTAATAAAATCGTTTTAGGGGGCGTGGCCATCAGCCAACATGGTGGCACGTGATTCACAGGAGCTCCGCACTGAACTCCCATTATGGTGATCCTGTCCACCATAATGCCCCCAAGAGGGTGTCAGGACAACCACCACAAGAGAGAGGACTTCCCCCGGAGCACGCAGGCATCGCTATCTTGAGGCAACTGAGCAATCTACTAAAATTCCTGCATCCCCCACTCCGTGGGGGTGGTATCCGATGACAGCGGAGGCCAGGAGCGTGCGCTACTGGAGCCGAAGTGCACCTAATCAAGCTGCAAGGAGTGACAGTCTATAACGTCGATACTATCCGGTTAGCCTTACTGTTGCGTAGCCCGCCAGCCCCCATCTGCTTACACATAGCAGTTTTGGCGGGAAAACACCCGTGGGACGGCCATCTTTCCCTGTAAGCCTTTCCCTATAGGTGCTACACACCGCCTATTTAATGCAATCAGACAACTATTTGCACTTACTACCCATACCTATGTGACACTGTGATTACCAATGGATGCCAGAAACTATATTTAACCCTTGAATGTGACTTTGCCCGTTCACTGCTATATCCACAAAATCTCTGATACTACCAGATGCGTTTTAACCGCTTTATTGCAAAGAGGCTGAAGGGATTCCCTATTGAACATTGTAAATTGCATACAGATTGCCAAAACTGAATCAACAGTCACTGTTGCTAATTTAACCTCTATTGGTCACAAAGACTATGGGAGATATCGTTGTTGCTAAAATGTTTTGTTATGATTTTCATATTTCACTGTACAATATCCAACTGACCAACCCATAACTGTTGAATGTTTTTCCAAGACATTTTCTGTCAAATCACTCTATATGGTGGCTACAGCCTACAACCTTACTGCATTTATTACCCTGTATGTCATATTTAGTTTTTAATAAAAACAAAAGTGAAATAAAAAAAAAAACGTCCTCAGCCGATTGACGTTCGTATATGCCACCTCACAGAGAATGGGTCCTTTATATGCAAATGTACAGAACTTACTAAGTTGTTTGTTTTTGGTGTTTCTTCACATCATACCAAGCCTAGCAAGAATTAAAACAAGTCAAAATCAAATTAATGATTAATGGATCCAAAGAAAAAAGTTTTTAGCTAGAATGCTCTTTAAAAAAAAGGTCTATGTTTCTCTTGTATTACACTAGACCTGGATAATATGCTTGTGAGGGTAGGTGGGGCATGTGGGAGATATTGTCAGGGGGTGGGGGGAGATATTGTCAGGGGGTGGGGGGCCCACAAAATTTGTTCAATAAGGGGCCCTGAAATTCCTGGTGGCGGCCCTGCCTATAGCCCATGTAACATGTCAAGAATAGCTTGAACTGTACAGATAGGAAATGCTGTACATAGCTGTTGGTTACATGTATTTGCATGTCACCAACAGTAGAAACATATACAACAGAGAGGGCTTCATTCATGACTGAGGGAATTGCATGGAATTTCAATATTTCATGCTGTCATGGTAGTTCCCCATGACCAACTATTTACCCCGCCAAAAATGTGCCTATGTTTGGGCTAAGCGTTATGTGCTTTCCCCTTGTACCTGTTTTGAAAATGGCTATATTCGCCTTCATGTATATTGGATGATCAGCCAGAGACCAAGTTCCTCAATAAAGGTTAAGCCCGGTCTCTGGCGGTATTCGCCACATTTGAATCGTCAGCACGCTGCTGATTGGTCGGCGTTTTAAAAGTCCACTAGGCGAATTAGAGATGAAATATGTTGTTCGTTCTTTGATTGGCTGGTGGGGTATAGCCATTTGACCCTATTCCCCAAACAAGTTTAAATGTCCAGGTCAGTGCTGACTGGTAGCTCTTTTAAAGGGCTTCGTCGGCGCAGTGCTGATTGGTTCCCCAGGTAAAGGGCAGACTTGAATATCCCGGTGCCACCAAGTCTGTCCATGAACCACGCCTCCTCCCCAGTGATTGTTCGCTCCCTGGTTGCCCCTTCCCTATTGTTCGCCAACTAGTTTGGCACAAAATTTAATTATCTGTTGTATTGTCAATCTGTAATGCCTTTACATCCTGTCCTATTCATTTTTGTATGGAAAATGTAATCCTGTTATTGTTCTTTTGTGCAAGCTCTGTCCGTCGCGCTCTGAGATCAGGTGCGCGCCAGATGTCACCTGACATCCGGCAGAAGAAACTGAATGGCCTGCATTGTTAATTAATTTTTTTTGTTTAAAGGGCAGCGGCTCAAGCCGGCCCCCTGGGCCTGCCAGGCCCATGACGGGTGTATTGCCCGTCATCCCCTGATGGCGGCCCTGAGAGAAATAGGGTCACAAGGGTATGTGGAGAGAGATATTTATGAGGAGAGACAGAAATACATGAGGGTATGGGAAGATAGATAAATACATGAGGGTATGGGTAGAGAGAGCGATAGACATTAGGGTATGGGAAGAGATAGACAGACATGAGGGTATGGGAAAATAGAGACTGACACGAGGGTATGGGAAGAGAAAGACAGACATGAGGGTATGGAGGGAGACAGAAATATATGAGGGTATGGGTAGAGAGAGAAAAGCTCAATATCACTCCCGTGTGACACAGGGAGCACGAGCAGTTCTTACTGAGCTCTGTCACACAGGGTCTGTCGGGGGGGGGGGGGAGAACATGGGAGAGAGTGAACAGGGAAGGGGGGTAGAAAGTGAACGGGGAGGGGGGAGAAAGTGAACAGGAGAGGGGGGGAGAAAGAGAGCAGGAGAGGGGGGGAGAAAGAACAGGGGAGGGGGGAGAAAGAGAATAGGGGAGGGGGGAGAAAGAGAATAGGGGAGGGGGGAGAAAGAGAATAGGGGAGGGGGGAGAAAGAGAATAGGGGAGGGGGGAGAAAGAGAACAGGGGAGGGGTGGAAGGTGGGAGAACAGAGGAGGGGAAGAAAACAGAAATGGGGGAGAGGAAGAGAGAACAGAGATGGGGTAGGAGGGGAAGAGAACAAAGATGGGAGTAGGAGGAGAAGAGAGCAGAGATGGGAGTAGGAGGGGAAGAGAACAGAGATGGGGTGGGGGGTCGAGAACAGAGATGGGGAAGGAGAAGTCGAGAACAGATGGGGGAGAGGGAGAGAAAAGATGAGGGGGGAGAACAGAGATGGCGGAGAGAAAGAGATATCGGGAGAAGGAGGATAGATAAGGGATATGGGGAGAGTCATGGGATAGGGGTGGCACCAAAAAGCATTTTTGCCTGTGTATCAAAAAATCCTTCCACCGGACCTGCAACAATGCACTCCGTTGATATACCCCATCACCCAGATTGCTGACTCAGGGCTTATCACAGCAGTCCAGGACACGTCCCATCACCCACATTGCAGACCCAGGACTGCCACTTACATGCTCCATCACAAACACTACATACCCCAGCACCACAGGATATACCCCATCATCAAGATTACAGACCCAGGACTTGCCCCAGCCAGCACCCACAGCTCTCTGATATAGATACGTCCTGAAAAGCGAGGACGTATATATACGTCCTCAGTTTACATGTAGCATGGAGCTCCTTAGCGCCACACTTCATGCCTGCAGCTACTCTCAAAGGCTGCTTCAGATCCAAAGCAGCATCTGAGGGTGCTTCCCCCCCCCGTGTGTGCATACTATCACCACAAATATGAACGTATTCACTTTAACACACATAGGCAGTGTAAGCTGATCACTGCCTATGTGTGTAAAGTGTTGCAATGATGAGTACAACGTGTTGCAATGACCATTTGGAATCAACTTTGAAGATGGCAAAGAGAGTCCTGCCTGCTTTCGTCTACTTAACTGCATTTGGAGGCACCATCTGCTCCACATTCTTTTTTTTATGCATTCATATGATGGCAAGTAACGCTGTTCGTTTGCTGCCCTCACCTGTGCTGGGATTGCTTAGTTATACTTATTTGGTGTTTAGGCAGCCAATTCTGGTGGTTGCATCTTTATTTCTAATGTGCTGCTTAACCCCTTTGTGATCCATGGTGCTTGCAACACTTTTTCATATGATGTCAATGAGGCGTGGCTGAACTTCCGGAAAAAATGGGGATAAGGGATACTCAACCTGTATATGGAGATTGACTTTGAAGTGATGTCACAGATAGAGGAGAGCTTTGCGTGACTGCGAGGACTGTTTTAAGAAATCCAAGGAACTTTCTATGACATTTCTATGTGACAGGGAACATTGGGAAACAAAAGAAAATGCTAGATCTGTTTCTTTAGCTTCCCTTTACATGATGCAACACTTATATGGAGTCATGCAGTTAGGAGCGTCCAATGTGGGGCCTGTTTGACAGCAACGTGAATCCCATCTGACGCAACTGCCCATTTTCTCGTTATCCCTATACATGTATAATTTAGTTTGAATACATTTCATTTAAACTTGTTTTAAACTACTTTAGTATTACTGCTAAATAACCAGTTTTTTATGTCAAACATCCTATTCTTCACCATTATTGTATATTTAAGAAAAATGAATGCAGCCCAACATACACATACATTTCAAATCATGTGGCTCACACAAAGAAACTTGGATGCCCCTGTCCTTAGTGTTTCCCTTGGTGTCTGGTTTTAACCCCACCCTCTTTTGACATTTTTGCTTCATAATCCAACAGAAGCTCCTTATCAGGTTAACAATGCAGCTGTCACAAAGACATTTAAACAGAGCACTTAGAAGGAATGCTACATATCTCTTTTAAATCTTTAATACCAAGGCTTGGCTTGCCATCAGGTAAGTACTTGCTTACAGGCACTGGTGAGTCACAGCAAGTTAATGTTTTGTAAATGGGACCTGCATCAAGCTATACGCTGTGATTCTGCACTGTATGGAGTTAGCCAACATGGCAGGATGTGGTTTAAAAGCTTTGCTACTCTCTCTCTCTCTGTATCTCTAGTGCCATTTAAACATCAGTTTACAAAATATTTCCATGTGGTTGGATGTAAATATCTAAAGGCAACTTCCCATCATTTAGTAGAGTGATCAGCTCTACCCCATAAAAAACATCTTTATCATAAATTATATTAGGAAAAAAATTGTCTGCGGAGTCTCCTGCTTATGACATCACCTTTGACATGATCTGCAAGTACTCATTGAAAAGTAGTTCATTTGCATATTAGATTATGTCATTAGCAGGAGACTCCACAGACACTTTTAAAACACATCTTTCTTCTTATTTAGGCATGTACTTTGCAGCTCTTCTCTACGATCTCAGTAAAAACAATGTTTAGGTGATATAATCCCTTTAAGCCATAAAGACTATGCATGGTTAATAAATAAGGCTGGCATTCTATACAATGACCAGGCAGCCAGGGTCTAAAACATTCAAAGGAAAATCCAACTGAAACCCCAAAAAATGGTAGGCCAAAGCAGTACCAAATTAAGAGTTTCTTCTCTTTTATCAGTTCATGTAACGGGAACCAGGCTACCTTCTACTCCGCACTCCAGCTTGACAAGACCAAAATGGACACACTTTATTGGAATGAAACACATTAAGGAGATAACTAGATTAAAGAAACAAACAATAAATCAAACAAGTACTTAATCAGGAATGGCACACCAGACAGACAGGTCAAGACTCCAGACTTTACTTAATTCAATTAAAGGGACCCTATTGTCATGACTGTGCTAGCTGTTAATTAAGCATCTAGTCACAAAAGCTAACTTAATTATCAACATACCAGAATTCCAACACAACACAATATACTGAACATAAAATGGTAACATAAAATGGCACTTGTCGCATGTTGTACAGTTTAGTAGCACGGATCAAGTAACAGAATCATGGTTCTATTACAATGCATAAATACTTATTAAGCTGGCATACATTTACCTAGCTTTATTTTGACATGCAGTCACTAGATCTATACAAATCAACTACGAAGAATATATCTAGTTTCTTACTACACATTTAGAAGGGTATATAAGTAGCTGGTCCAGTAAAACGATTTCCAGACACTACATTTTTTACAAACATATTCAGTGCCAGTTGAAAAAGATTATCTCAATATTGGCAACAGGCACTTCTACCTCTAAGATATACTGAGCATAAGTTACATAGCTAATTAGGTTGGAAATAAAAGAAAAAAGGGCATACAGACCATCAACAAAAAAAACAACAACATTGTAGATAAAGATACAATATTAATATAACCCGCTAACATTATCAATATGGGTAAATAGATCTTGCATTTACATTAAGAGAAACACTCTAATGGCAGATAAAACATATTAAATAAAGTGTTAATCTCCGTGTGCATTACAATATCCAATCATCGCAACTGACAAACACAATGAATAGACACACAAATAAAAACACAACCATGTTTCAGTCTTATCATTTGGTTTAATTTGCTGAAAATATCTGGACCATGTTTTAGGAAAAGGGTACAAAATGTGAAAACAAAACAAAAATGATACCTTCTCTAAAAAATAAAAAAATTAAAAGTTTCGTGAATCTTCTCTGCAAGAGAAACAATGACAGTTACATCATTAATATTTTGTGTGCTGCCTTGAAAGTGTAATTAAAGTAAACACACACAAACACATATCTAAACCTTGTAATGTCACACTCGCTTGCATTTAAAGGGTCTGTATCACCGAAACATTATTTTGACTGTGCATGTAGAGCATAATACATTATGGTTAATTACCTGTACATTGTATTAGCAAAATTGCAAGAAAATGCCTAAATTAGGAGAAACATAAATGTGTCTGTGGTATGAAAATGACACATTTGCCAGAAAAGCAGTTAATTTGCATACCGTACCACGGGTGATAAGTCATAAGCAGGAGACTCCACAGACACATTTAAAACACATTTTTCTTCTTTTTTTAGGCATTTTGCTAGTACAATGTATAGATTATTTTCAAATCATTTTTTTATGCTCTACATGCACAGCAAAAACAATGTTTAGGTGATACAGTCCTTTTAAATATGTTCATTGCTGAGGGATGTGAGCAATCCAGTGTACAACCATATATTTCAGGCTTCAAAAACGTGTTTAGGTCTTGCTTAAAATGGTCTCTAAGTAGACAATAAAATCTGCCAACAATAAATATCATAACTTTAAATAAAGCAATGTGGTGGGGTAGTCTATATGCCCCTTTCAGTTAAGTATGAAGTCATTTGCCTAGTGTTAATACAGTAACTTGATCTCTTAAAAATATATATTAAGTTTTTTTCTAAAAAAAGGTGTCATGCCTCACTTTGCTATATATCTGTGGGTGTAAAATAAAATAAATATATATATATATATATATATATATATATATTTTTTTTTTTATGTGTGTGCGATACACACATATATAACTGATGTGCACTGATAATGTAAATAGTTTATACACATAAATGTATAAAATATATCTACATTGACACTGTAGGACTATCTATATTATTAACTACACCCAAAAACCGCAAAAAAAGTCAGACTAGGCCCGTAAAAGACTTCTGTATCTTACATGAGAACAAGGGAATCATTAGATATAGGAGCCGATCGTTATTTTGGACCAATTAACAGATTTGAAAACGGCCACACAAAACCTCTATTAAATTGTGAGGCATCCCGTGTACAAGCTGCATAGAGTTTGTGTGTGTGGTCACAATCCGTGACCAGAGAAATATACACTTTGTTCTCAAAAAGTCTACAATACTAGAGCAGCCTAATTATGAGTAGCTGAGAACTATACATTTCCAGCAGTTGTAATGCACTAATGATTACATTCTAGTATTTTGGTTACTTTACAACCGGGATAGGCCTTTAGATGTTACTGGACTATATCTCAATTAAAACCACACCAGCCATTTCCTGTTTTGTTGCAACATGGGAATGATGGGCTCATACAGTCTATTCACAGCTTGAGGTGGACATTATATCACCCCTGCTTTAAAACATCAGTGCATATTTCATTTTTATTGTTTAACAATTGTAGAAGACATTCGATTCCAGCACAGAAGAAATACCCGTTTTGGTCCCAGATGCAAGATCGCCCCTACTTGCATTGTGCAATTCAGCCCCCCAGTTTAAGACAAAATGTCAATTTTGGATCTTGTGAGCGCTCTAAGGCACTTTAAATAAAGACAGCAATCTATAAAGTCATCCCCCAATTATCTAGCGGTATAGAACACATTTTCGGTGTTAAAAAAAAATGGGATTTTGTTTGCTTAGAGACCAATCTCCAGGTTACAGAATTCACATTACTCAAGTTCTTTCACATAAGCCTTTAACTTTCTGCAGTTAGACCAGCTTTGGCTTCTGCAGCCTCTACACCAGGCATGGCTGAGATGTCCTCTATAGTGATTCCTGTCAACACAAGAGACTAGATACGTTAAATTATCTTATTTAATTATTCTGTAATGCATCAATGATGCTACAGAATCTACTGGGTTAAACCAGCACCTCGGAGTTCAGTAGTTTCTTCGTATCTCAGCTCTTGCCTGGAACCTGTGCATTGTAGTGAGAGGAGTAATGAAGTTGCTTTGGTCAGTTCAAACCTCATCCAATAAGCACAGCACTCCTATGAAGCTGCATCACATCGTCCTGGGCTGCTGCCAAGGATAGGCAGCTTTCAGCCACCCGTGCCTTATAACATCCCATTTCCCACAGTGTGGTTTTGCCCCCATCCTCTACCTCCCTCCTATCCAGCTGTAAAAGATCTTCAGCCGAAACACTGTTTCTCATGGGTTGGTGCCTGACCCTAGCACGCTCCCTATACCTAGTAGGAAAGTCTAGTAGTTCAAAAGACTCCGTAGACAGGATACTCTCTTGGCTGACAGAGGATGGTGCCCGCTCCCGAGCCAGCGGGCAAACAGACTTCTCATCCCCTGATGGAGAGTCCAAAGCATTAAAAGATAAGTCAGGAGCTGCCCAGGCAGAGGAAAACTTGCCGTTTCGTTTAAGGATCCCTTTCCGAACACTATTCTTAATTGGATCTACCGGTCTCTCTGCATCAGGATGGCATGTCGATTGCTCCTTGTGTACAATAGGCTGTTGGTATGGGATAACATCCTCTGCCTGTTCAGGTGTTGTGCCTTCATTGTGCTCTGGAGAAGAGTAGTAACCAGACTCCCTCTGTTGCGGTTTCTTTAGGATACCCTTCATGGGAGCAGGTGGCACAGTGGGGAGCTTTTCTGGTGGCACCTGAACACCTGATCCCTGATTCATGTTTTCCCTTTTAGATCGTTTTAGCGATCGTTGCCTAGTGATGGTTGTTCCAGGTAGATGCTGACGCAAAAAGTAACGCATTTTAGAGCCATTGTCCCAAAAAGGCCGAGAGGAACGCCGAAGCCAGCCCCCTACAATCGAAAAGGGTGTGTCTGAATCCTTGAACGTCTCCGGCTCACTCAGGGGCTCTTGGTAACCCCAGTTCACCCACCAATGAGAGGCAACGTCAGATAATGTGGCTCTGCGCTCTGGGTTCACCATCAAGAGCCAACGAATAAGGCCACATGCATCTGCAAAGGGAGAGAGGAGCGGAGTGTCTAAATATACTGGTAAATCTAACATGCAGTAAGTTACAGAGGTAGACATTTAGGAATGTATGGTTGTACAGAAATATAAATTGATTTAAGAATGCCTTGGATGTGTGCATAAGAAAGTCTTTAAAAACAAAAATCATTATTGCCAAATTAATCCTCTGTCACAATCAATATTTAATTTCAAATAATGGAATTTTCTTTGACGTCACTGAGATTGGCTTGCAAGCACACAAAAAAAGCAATACATGGAAGATGTTCTCCCATTCTAGAAAATGTGCCACTGGTTCTGGGAGCGCAGTAATCCATTTGTGCATTGTATATGGTGTTTGGTTATTTCAGTAGCACTTATTATTGTATGTTACTTGTTTAGGTGAGGATTTCCCCAACTGTACCTCTAGAACAATTCTAACTCACCAGATCGATGACTTGGTTCTTTATACGCTCCGCAGCTGATCTGAGTCACCAACTTCTTGTAATCCTGTCCATCAAAGGGCATGGAGCCATGAACCAGTATATAGAGGAGCACTCCAAGGGACCAGCTATCCACCTGCAACATGGCATGAAATAAATTAGATTTACTTGGGAAAACTGAGGCGTGCATTTGTGGGTGTCAAAGGATGTTAGAATGGCATCTTGTGGAGTTCTGTTCTGGAAAAGGTCTGAATTTGTGAACATATGGCACTTTTAAAAGTGAGTGACCAATCCCTATCCATAAGCTGACCTTGAGACATAAATGGCAGGTCAGCATTTTGATTCACAAGAGACAGAAAATTATGGTCTTACCTCGGGTCCGATGTATGGCCGGCCATTTACTATTTCTGGAGAGGCATACAGGGGGCTTCCACAGTATGTCTGAAGATAACTGTCAGACTGGTAGATGTTGGAGAGACCAAAATCGGCAATCTAGAAATAAAGTGGTTGATTTACATAGATAAACATTAATAAAGAAGGGTAAAGCAGTGAAAAGGTTACAGAGTAGGAGTAGTCACAGACAAGGAAGAGGATAAGTGTAGGTTATGTTCAGAATCCTGTATGTAAATTCAAGTGAAACATTTACTCCTGCACCCCTCCCTCCTGTGTTTGCACATAGATGCTGGATTCATGCCAGCTTGGAATATTCAAATATATTCCTGCCAGAGGGTAAAGTCCATCAACGGAAAAGACCGAGTACGGCAAAAGGTAACTCAATACTAGCAGTATTAGCAAAAGATTCAAAACTGTTTTGTAGAATTGTGTGCTCAACCACTATCAGTAGAAACAGTGAGTCAGCAGCACTTTCCAAACTAGTGCAGGAGAGGAGCTTGTAGTGCTCAGTCTTCAAGTGTAATGTAGTGTCCCTGCAGTGCTCCCCACTAACACAGGACAACAACTTCATCATCCTCCAGCTGATTGTGGGCAGGGGACTTAACCACTCTTCAGTTACAGGACATATAGCATATTTTTGTTTTGTTTTTTTAAATTTTGCTTCATCAATAGAAGCAAAAGTTGAAAAAACTTTTGCCACTTGAATGGAGTGAACCCAGTGTGTATAAAATCTGGTGTACTCTCAGCTTTACTCAGACCTCAAATCGGCACTTGCTGCTCTGATTGGCTGATCTGGTGCTCTTGCTCTCTGCCCATGCAGAGAGACCCTCATTATTACGTGCTGTCAACTGAGGCATCATAAAAATTAGGATTTCTCTGCACTACAAACAAGCAGGCTGAACCTGTCACCATTTAATATTGTCATCAATAGTGGCCACCAAAATATCATCCCCTCTATTGATGACATGTAAAAACAAGGAGCTGTCTCTCTGCGCTAGAAAAGTGTTACAGGTGGGCCCTATTGTTTTGTTAAATAGAACATACCAGTGTATCCTCACACTGGGGCCACTGGACTCTTCACTTGTGATTCTGTACTAGACTTTCTGGGAGTGTTCTAAATACCTGCTGCTCTCAGTATGTATGTTTAAATGTAGTGACCTTGGTGTGTTATCTACGCACGACTGAGAAAGGAGATAAGCAGACCAGGTGCAGAGGAGGGGAATTCCCAGCTACAATTACACGGATTCTTTTTAGATCCACATAGATTATATCCTCAGATAAACATCAACGTTTCCAATTCCCAAATCGTTCAGTGGATGTGTATGGCCAGAATGTATACAGATGAGACAAGATATAACACCATCAATGGTAAAGTGAGGGCTTGTACCTTATTAAAGTGACAAACCAGCAAGACATTGCAAGCAATGTTAGAAGTCGTATAGGCAGTCTGCAAGGATTCCCATATATTTCAGAAAGGGACACCTTCTTGACCCTTTAATGTATTACTCACCTTTACATTTTTATTCTCATCCAGAAGGATATTCTCCAACTTTAGGTCACGATGAACAATCCCATTCTATAAGGAAGAAGAAAAGGAAGACATTATTAGATATAAGACCATATTACCATAAGTCTAGAAAATCTCCCGTCCCCCCAAAAGATGACATTGATATTTACCATGTGACAATACTGCACAGCAGATACAATCTGTCTGAAGAATCTCCGGGCCTCCTGTTCACTGAGCTTCTGACGCTCGCTGATATAATCGTACAGGTCTCCTTGGCTAGCATATTCCATTACAATCACAATCTTGCTGTTGTTCTCAAACACTGTGATGGCAGAAAAAGGTTTATTTAGAAACAGAATGTGTCAGCAGAGAAAAGCAAGTTCACCCATATTTCTACCAGTATGTAAAATCCTCATACCTTATTTGGTTCTTGGACTTATATTAAGGAGAGTTTTAAGCATATATTCCCCCACTGTATTAACTGCTACCACTTCTGCTGAAACGCTATTCTATGCATCCACCACCCTCTCAGTAAAATAATTATGTTTGATCTAAAAATAACATCCTGTTATTTTTCTTTTTTAAATATAGTCACTCCATAGCCATGTCAATGCTGTTTATGTATTTAGACGTTTCCGTCATGCCCCAAATCATACGTCAATGATGCATTAATACTGGCACAGAAAGAGGAAGTTAAATGAATAATAGGAAAAAAGTTAAGGCCCTTAGTAGACTAATCTGCCCAGAGAGTCAGTGAGACATTACCCAGCAAGCTTAGGTCTCCACACAATACATAACATCAACTCTAAAATTAATGCCCATGGTGCACATGCATAATGCTTTTACTTGTCACACACATCTGTGAATATACTAAATAGTGCTGTGCATTTCAGTGGGCTCATTTGCAGATTATGGGCTATTAAACTAAGTGAACACAAAGAGAGGAGGCAATAGAATGGGTACACGTGAGCTGCCCAGCCCCTTTCCATGGGAAAGTAATATTCATGGGTGCGGCAAGTGGTGACACACGCCATACCTATATCCAATGTCTAGGGAAAGTAAAAGCATAAAGCACCAGCTTATTTCTTGCTCTTCAAGCGTATAACATTAACCGACGGCACTATCTATAACATGCAAACAGGAAATACAAGATGGCTGTCCACACTTTTGCAGACAGGTGTTCGGCCAAATCCAAAAGTTCATATCACAATGGCTATATTTAAAACCCACATTTTCACCATGAAACAGCGGATCATGCAATCAACAGTACATGAGGGGGAAAATGGATAGAACGAGTTAATGCTAGCATGATTCTTGGAATTATTTCAATAAAACTAATACTTATAGTAGTAATAATATGGTGCTCAAGAGGGAGATAAAAGGGTTAGCAATGTGGCACAAACAGCAGTTCTTTTTAGCACCTTTTGAATAAATAATACAAAATCAGATGAAAATTCAGCAGTTTTCATCAAAGAGGGAGTCTGTACATTTGCTGTGTCTTGATAAGAATATTCAGAAGGCTTGAGTATTATAGGGACAATAACACTATAACATGTTATTTAAAGAGAAAACAAAATGATTATTGTTATAAGTTAGTGAATAGGCCCAATTGTCTTGGGTTGTGTGTAATGCACATTTGGTGTTTTTTTTTTTCTTTAAAAGTAGATAAATGAGTAGGGTGGATAACACCAGGTGCCTGCACTACAGACCAGCAGAGTTCCAGGGCCTGGATGGGTTCTGATATTTTATGTCTTTACAACCCTTTGTGAGTGTGTGTCTGATTATCACATGAACTCTGTCCTTTCTATGCTTTGAACTTTCGCTAGAGTGCATAACTGAGAAAAAAATAAAACTGAATTTGACAGAAGCGAAACTAGTCTGAAATGATTTCATAGCAAGTCTTGATTGTGATTCTGTTTCAGTTAAAAGGTTAATGTTATACTTTCATTTTGAGAAAAAAAATAATATTCTATAATGTGGAAATCTTACCAGTAATTCTAAATCTGACATTTTAGTGAATGAATACATGTTTTGATGTTGTAATGCCAGCCTAAACTTGAACATTTCCATTGTCAGTGACACTTGGCTTGGAATTGAGGACATTTCTGCGTCTGCAGAAAAGGGTCACTGGAAACTGAATGACAAGTGCTTCCAGTACAGGAGGATCAGGCAGAATTAAATCCAAACTAGTGATGGCTATGTTTTGGCATTCGAAGTGTTGATGATTGTGATTACTGTGATAGTCAGCAAAGCACTCATCATGGAGACTAAAGTCTACAGCATGTGGTCTCCCAAAGCTTAGTGCCTCTTCTAGCCAAATATCATATTGCTTTTAAAATCTGGATTATCATCCATCATGAAAAGTACCAAAGAAAAACCTTGCTCAGAATCTCTAAAGGTAAGAAATGATTATCCAGTAAAGAAATGTGTGGTTGCTTTTTAAAAGGCTAGCTCTCTAGAATTTCACGGATTTGATGGATGCTCCATTTACTTTTAGTCAGACCTATAGACTGGGTTCTTCCTAACAGCACTAGAAAGAGATTACTACCTGCTTGTTTGCTGTGCACACCTGTACAGGCCTGTCAGCCTCCCTGCAGCTATAACCTGCCAGTGTGAGCATGAAAGTTGCCTGGGGCATATGATGTGTCACAGGGAGAGGCTTTGTTGTTTCCAAAGCAGAGGAAAAATGTTGCTCATGTCATCACTACTTCCAGGCAGGTCATCCTCTAGTACAGGGGGCTCAAACCTGCAGCCCTCCAAATTACATCTCACATAATGCGATTTCAGTTAAGAGGCTGGCAGAAGAGTATGGGAAATGTAGTCCTGCAACATCTGGAGGGCATAGCTACCACTCCATAACAAACAGACCGTTTGGAGGTGTACTTCATATTACCACTATAGATGAATTAGGAGAAGAGATTAGCATCTTACCTTCGTATATAGAGATGATATGAGGGTGGCAGAGGGAACTCATGATCTCAGTCTCCCTGCGGATTTGTATCATATCCTGTTCATCTTTGATACGGTCCTTTCGGATTGACTTGATTGCCACCTGTGGCGAGAAGAAAAAAAAAGAGACAAATTAATAAACATCTTGCACAAGATACCAATCAAAGCTAGATATTCGAAGCTCCCAAGGTACTACACGTTATTACCTGATTGAGGAGAAACACAAACAAAAAGTCTCGAGGTTGGGCTGCAAAACATCTTGTTCACCTATACATTCGTGTTTATTTCAATTCATACCAGTAGATTCAAAGTGGATGTTGTTGGTAATAATCCTATCAATATGCTGGAATTATTGAGGCAGAGCTGCCCCTCTTTCCAATTTAAGTAAATTTAATATTTTGTCTTTTTTTTTTTTTTTTTTTTTAGAGAGAGGAAAGAAATTAACTGAACATTCTACAGCACTTGGTAGGTTGGTTGTTGTCATGGAAACAATGTATGAAACCTAAACCAGTCATGACTTAAAGATTAAATCCTGTGGGGTTTATAGCCTTTGTAGATCTATGAAGATGCCCCCTAGGATATCCATGAAAAAATATTAGTCAACTAATGTAATCACTATTAGTGCCACTTTTAACTGAGAGGGTTGCAAAGATAAGCCTTTATTTAAAAAGCCAGTAAACCTGAGTTGTCTCAGTATATGGATAAAATGGAATGTATCCTTTGACTGGCAGTCTCCATGCGTCACTGTAAAGCATAGACGATCCAGTCGCAGAGTGCTACACGCTGTCATCAGAAAAATGAGCTAGTCTCACTTTTATATATAAACATGTGTGTACTAAACAAAAGTTTCAATACTCTAGATAAGGGCTGTTGTTATAATAACAATAATACTATTACCTAAAATGTAGAAGGAAAATTGACAAGGGCCTACCATATGACATTGATCCCGACAGCAGAGGTGTTTAACAAATATAATGAATATGACAAAAAGACATCACATTATGTGATAAATGTTATGCTCATATGCAATATTACTGCAGGTGCACAGGCCTGTGAAAGGAAATTCATATTGCTTTTCCTTCTCAAGCAATGGTATTACTATTTAAATGTTGTAGGAAAGAAGAAACAGCCTTTTTTATGATGACCACTGTGGAAAAAAAGAGCCTAGCAGATGGGAGGGTGGGGGTAGTCCATTTACTCCTACTCTTCAAATTCCAAAACATGGGTAATAAAGGGAGGGGCTGCTCCTAGTATAAAACAATCGCTGGAGAAGGAATGCAGAAATAATACAATGTCATGAAAGACAGGAAAGAACTAAATGAAAATGTATTATGTGAAGGATGAGGCAGCCACTGCCCCCAAATTTCCCTATTCAAAGTGTAGAACCAGTGATGTCATAGTTCACACAAGGAGTGTGTGAGGGGCATTACAATGTACATCTAAAAATGGATCCTACGAGAGTGGGGAAAAAAAACACGTCATCCAGAAGATTAAATTACCATACATATTTGTGTTTCTTTGCAAGTAGGTCATGTAGAAGTGGTGTTCTATTGGTATTCTCATTTCCTTTTATGTGGTCAACCAAAAAAAAACATTTTTTGTAGGGAAAAGAATGCGGAATCCAACAGCTTTACCTCTCAAACACAATGAGTGAGTTAGTGCTTTGTGTTTTAATACAGTTACACAGCCTCCACAAACACATACTTTTGCATCAGCTGTTGTGGTCTATGTTTTCCATGATGCTTAACTAATTTGACTGAACATCATGAGAAACATAGCCAACAACAGCTGGTATGTTATCACTAATTGCATGGACACTGTTCTAGATGGTGGTTTCCAAAACCAAAATGTTGAAACATTTATCCACATGTCTTTGCAGCCAAGTGTCCACTGCATTACACCTGGGGTTAAAGATGTGTTTACAGATTTTTAATACCATCCCAAACATTTCTGGAAGCCAACCACCTATTTTGTGTGTGCATGTGGGTCTGAAGAGGCATATATTGAAAGAACTGCATATTTAAACGCGGAAAATAGTTTAATTCCGCAGTAGCTTATTTGAAGCATGGGTACCAATGAAATATATTTCTGATGTGATCAGAAAATCTGTTTAATTCAAGAAACAGGTAAGAAACAGTTGTGAAAGGTATACTTTAAAATTAATAAATAAAACCAGCAAAGTATGTATTAGACCATGATAATGGTAGATAGATTATTAAACATTGTGCTACTCTGTACTTTTTATGAAGAGATACAGCAATGTTCAGTGAACGAAAAATAGAACATACCTATGGATAGCTATATTTCAAGCTTAGAGAAATGTATATGATGTAAATCTAATTAATTCCAGAGTGAACTTATTCAGACTATAAAAGACTCCATAAAACAACATACTATACTTTTCAACAACGTCAAGATTTCCAGCTGCATAATTTAATAAATCTTATAATATCATCAGCAGAAACATTAACAAAGGGTATAGATTGTGCCAGCCACTCTGAATAAACAAACCATACAGGGTTGTAGAGAACTAGAGCCCCACTTGGTGCAGCAAATGTTAATCTTACTTAATCACTCTGTGTCTGCATCTGTCATCAGCAGGTTCCCAAGCTCTGATTGGCCCCCTGGGGTTAGTGAGGTAATTTGTTATTATTCAAAATAAAAACACATATTCAAAGGGTAAGGCCCCACAGAGAAGCAGAAATAGTGAAACTTGGCAGCTATTTTTAACATGTGTGTTTCACCCACACTTTGTAAAGGAGGCTTGTTAAATGCTGGCTGGCTCCCAAAATAGGAATGTGTCATTGTGTTTATAGACTGCACACAAATCTGCAGGGGATTTTCAACTACAGATCATGAGACAGAAAGGGGAAAAGTGCCAGCAACTTGTTTTTTTTTTTTTTAGTAAAAATGTATCTGCCGCCACTGGATGACAGGGAGTTATTATTTTATGGACACTAAAATGTCATGGCACAAACAGATGAGGTTTATAAGTAGTACTGGAGCTAGACCTCTTCAGTACATAATGGCTTAAACCGCTGGGTGGCACAGTGATAAAAAAAAAGGAGTCATCTGTTTAATACAACCAGCGGTGAATGAGGAAAAAGACTGTAACTGAGAGCTAGTACCAGCAGATTGAAAATAAATCCCATGCAGCAGAGAAAGGGTTGAAAGCAGGGAGTGTGTGACCGTAGGCCAGGATACAGCCTGGAATGTGCTCTATAATGGAAACTGAGCTTTTATCTAGAGATTACTGGCCATTGCAAATGTTTGCAAGCCAACCTGCTATTATGAGTAACCGTGCAACAAGAGAAGCAGATGCTTAGGGGAATGTCATCACTAACACTCTTTATCAGGCTACCAGTGAGCAACCAGCCAAAATTGTACCGGTATATATGTTACACTGCTAATATGACCCTAATGCCCCTGGATACAGGCCTGTTTCTTACTTCAGATATGTGTTAAGCGGCTTCATCAGCAAAATGGTTAATTTTTTATAACTTTCCCAATTAATGTATCCCTGTCCCTTTCTCTCAGAGGAGAAGGGCCTTGGGAGACTGCATATATGCTTTCCTGATGCTCATACCTACACATATGCGTATGTTCAATGAACATATGTCGTTAAGGGTAATGGTGCAGGAGAGAAATACATTTGTACATGTTTCAAACATTTCTGTAAATAACTAATATATGGATTACTCAAAGGTCTGCAATCTCCGGCCCTCCAGCTGCTGATAAACTATGTCTCTCATAATGCTCTTTCAGCTAAGAGGCTGGCAGAGGAGTATGGGAAGTGTAGCCCAGAACAACTAGAGTGCCACCGGTTTCAGATTAGTGCACTGATTATTGGATTTATTTTAAAGGACATTTCAGCCATTTTGTTTAATTTAGGAGACACAGTGGTTGCTATTCTACAAGAAAGAGAAAAATAGATTTCTACAGTCACTTATTGTAAAAAAAGAAAATTATATATACATAGCAACACACCAATGTGATACTCCAAAGTACGGTAATATGCAATTTAAAGAAAATTGTAAGGGACATCACAAAGACCTTATAGACAATAATGTCAACGTTCACTAATATAAATGTGAAACTTGTATTTTAAGTAGGCTAACCAAGCTAAAAACATCAGGAAAATATTCAATACCAAGGTGTTGGTAACTGGGTATATCCAGTTGGTGTGATTTACAAATCAGTTTTTGGATTGCTTATTATTTGTTAGGTTCCAGCTCAAGAGGCACAACCTTAGGACATGCTGACTTGTCTGGCTGAGCATGATAGAGATTATAGTCCACAACAGATGTTGTCTGCATTATTATATGCAATCTGCTTTTTTTACATACAAAAATATTTTTTTACATGAACAAAGGACATTGTTCTAATATCACTAACAGAAAAAACATTAGCATGACGTTCGTATTATAATACGGTTTGTTACACTAATAATGGTACTGAACAGATTTCCATCATTTGTGTGCGTTTCAATTACTGTAAGTAGTTGCTGTTCCCATTGTGTCTGTCATTAATGCAGTTACTGCTTGGTACAAGGAAGTAGAGTTTCACATTTATAGAAAGCAAACAAAACAATGTGCCAACTCGTCTCAAGGGTAGGGAGCAAGGGCAATGCCAAAGTTCCAAGACAAGCCTCAATGAAACAAACAGGAAAATCTTGCAGACACAACAGGCTGCCTCCAATCAGCTTCACTGCCACAAAGTACAGTCAAGAATGAAAACATACTGCCAATAGCTGAAGGCAAAAGAGAAAGACAACTAAGAATCTTAGTAAGATTTGTTGATCATACATGCACACCACAGTGATTTATTATATTGTTGATACATTGGGTGCTTTTACGTGTGTGTGTGTGTGTGTGTATAAATAACTGGGGCAAAGATTTAAAAGTGAATTAATAAGCAGGAACATTGTTTTCCTTAGGGATTGATACACAACCATCGCAATATAAGTACCTCTATGCCTAACATCACGAAATATTTACAAGAATTTTGTTTTATTTCAGTTAAATTGTAAATCCTGAAAAGGCATCATAACATGTTGTAGTCCAAAATAAAATAATGGTGCAGTACAATACAGTCAACTGATGTCAATGAAACAGAGGCCTGTAGAAATTACTTTTTGTCAGTAGAGAAACAATTAAAAAAAGCTATAGTGCTGTAAAATGATTTAAAAACAGAAGTGGTTAACATAGTAGCTTATTTCCTTAGACATTGCTGTTTATTTCAGACCCAAGAATAGCAACTAAAGTGAAAGACGATAACAACTCACACCTGTATGTATGTACACAACCAACATTTTTATGATGAGAAGGCCAGACAACAAACCACTCAACAAATCCTTTCAAAAACTGGCCAGTAGCCAACAAATTGGGTAAATAGGTATAGGAGAGGCTGAATTTGAAGAACCTTTTGCAATGAAATTTGAATTGGAAAAATAATATGTCCATATGAAAGATTACATCACTTTTAAATTAAAATAAAATGATCTTCAGTGGCTTTCATGGGTTAGAGAGAAAAGGTGAAAATGGGTATCAAACTTTCAAGTCACTATCCATTATGCAGTGATTTGCTTAGTGTTATGAACTACCTTTTGACTGGACCAAATTACACTAAAATACAAAAGTACCAAGCATAACTATACCTAATTACCTATATGCCTTGATCAACTTCTTAAAGACTTCAGGAATAATGGGGGTTATTTATAAAAAAAAAAAAAGTGTTGGGTTTTTTTTTACATCCAATTTCAGTGTCTGATTCTTTACCAGTTGGTTGCACCAGCACATCACAAAAGAAGGGGACTGCTGGAGGCACGGACCTTCGTTGTGCTAGATAGTATTTGGCGCTGTGTGTGCACGCCATGTATATACCTAATGTATAGCACATTTGTATACTAAATTCCACATTTATAAAGTACAACAACAAGAATTTCCTGCTCCTTGCTCCCCTTTCAGCACTTTGGAACAGCATCGCTCTGTACACATATCTTCATATCCTTCAGAAAGTAAATTGCCGTTGTGGAGAAAAAAATTAGAAGTCAGCAGGCACATTTCATTTGGTTTCCATGGTGATTGCATCACTTTTAGTATATGGGGCTATGTGCAACAGTGTTTGTGAGCGAAAAGTAGTGCAAACTGATCCATGATTATTAAAGTCTTCACATGTATAAAGTTAATAGTACAAAAATAAGACACTATGGGGATTATTTATAAAACTCAATTCTGGGGCAAAGTTCTAAACGTGGAGCAATCCGATAGGTTTCTATGACGACTGCTTAACTTTTCTATTGTTTACCTCAAAAAATTACTTTTATTTAAAAAAAATAAAAACCCTATGAGTGAAAATAAAGTCACAATGTTGTCCTTTTTTATCCAAATAAAACACAGACACTAGTTATATAGACCACACTGTTGTTAAAGTTAAAGCAAAGAATATAACTAACTGAACGTAAAACTTGGGAATAGCATCATTATTTACACATAACACCCCAGCATTGCTCTTTAGTTAAAACCTCCAATAGCTCTCACCTCTTTGCCCTGGTTGTCCCGGGCCCTCTTTACTCTCCCGTAAGTCCCTTTCCCTAGGGTCTCCAGGAACTCATAACGGTGTTTGAGATTGTGTTTGTGCAGATGTCTCTTCACGGCCTGTCGGCGCAGACCGGCTTCTCGGATCTCCATTTTCCCAGCCGTATAAGGTGTATGTACAGTATGAGTACAGTGCTCCGTGTGCTTGCTACCTGTATACACAGCGAGCTCAGCTCCGCCCTGTGTTTCATGCACGAATGCCTCCAATCCGACAGTCAACGTTCTACCAGTTCCTACCTCTCATCAACGAAACGCCTATCCCTCTATTGATTCGCTGCTACGATAGTCCACTATTGATGAGTCCTCCCCTCAGCATCACTGATTGGCTGCCATGGAAGCGAGCTGTTGGAGGCCGCGCCTTTTACGGGATGATGAGCAGGTGAGAAGTGGAAGTTGGAAGGCGAGTCTCTCAGACGGATGGAATGTAAATGTGCATAAGGAATTAGGGGAAATCACAATAGAGTATAGCCGCGGGTACTATCCATACAATGCGTTATTTTTACACTGAGGAAGTTCAAATGTGTTTTCGGGAATGTCTGAGATTACAGTCAATCAGGAGGTGAGAACAAGGCTTTTAGGCATAAATTTGTTTAAAGGAAACTTGTATTTACTGATTCAAGTAGTGATTTGCAGCAAGAGGGTTAAATACATTAAACAAATCACACCATATGAGTGGATGGGAGAGTTGTATGCAGTAATTGTTTTGACTGATCAATACCGCGTTTTATATACACTTTCTTTTAACGTAAAGACCAGTTTGGTTAAACATTTGGTAATGCCAACTGGCACGAAAACAAATAAAGGTTCAAAGGGCCCACTGGGTTGTGGTCCAAAATCTTTTGTTTTTGCAGTTATGAGAAAAATGTCTTTCTGTTGACGTAGGTTTCCTGATGTAATGTGGTATACACCGTTTTGAAACTGATGGCTTGACTCCAGTTAAATTACAGTTCTTACCTTATTTTCCTTTCATGGATTTTTAGTGGTCTCTGTAGCAACTTGTGCTGTGATTGGTTTGTATTAAAAAAATGTAATTTATCAAACAGGTAAAACTCATTTTCAGAGTATTTTTTTCAGGGACCTCTCTCTGTTTGAATCTTCACATTAAAAGCAGTAGTGTATCTTCCACAAGTCACTCGCCTAGGGCGGCACTTTGCCAGAGGGTGTTAAAGCACACTTTTGGTGCTTCAAACATGTTTGCTCCCTCCCCCACCGTTCACCAAGTTTTAGCTCCTTCCAATTAATCCGGGTGGTGGGGGTATGTAATGAGGGTGATGGTGGCATGTAATGGGGTGATTGGACATGCAATGTGGGTGATGGGGGCATTTAATGTGGGTGAAAGGGGGTGATTGGGCATTTGGGGGGGGGGGGGGGGGGGTTGCCCGAATTTTGTCTGCCTAGGGCAGCACAAAACCAAGATACACCACTGATTAAAAGCATTGTGAGGCAAAATGATCAAAGCTATTTTTGAGACTGTCACCTTTGGCACCTGAGTTTGATTTAGTCTCAAAATAGCTTCAATCATTTCGCCTCTCATTCCTTTCAAAGGGGGAAGATTCAAACCTGTTTTTTTCCCTCAAAGTCAAACTTGGGTGCCGAATTCGACTTAGTCTCAAAATGAAAGTTGACCTCCAAAGTCTAATTTTAGTGAATAGACCCAACAGACATGCAAAATATTGCTAAAGGATAAGGTACAGAGATTAATTGGCAGACACGACAATTAGAAAGCTTGAAAGTGTTACCGACTGGGGCATTTTAAAGTGAAAATTAGTTTAGCTCTCCTGACAGCGCACCTCATGTTGTTGGGGTACTATGGTAACTGGCCAACTTACTAATGCCTGTGCCCCAAACTTCCCTAACCCTAAAACTAAACCCTAAATTGTATACATATCCTACAGCAGTGATGATAAAGGGTTTTGAGCCCAAATGCCATTTTCCCTATGTTATAACCCATCTCCCATTTTTATTCCAGACACTTTCCCATTTAGTTTCCCTTTTGCCCTGTTTTTGTTTCCTTTTCTTTTAGTTTCTTCATCTCAGTGTCCCTAAATTCTCCACATCTCTCCATATATGATAATGATAACAATGAAATCAAATGCAATGAGCCACCTCAGAGACTGCTGAGCAGTGCCGGACTGGGGATAAAAACTAGCCCTGGAAATGGTTGTACACCAGCCCCATAGCATTGCGTCGTCATACCAGCCCCATTGCATAACATTAGTTTCTTGTTCATAAAAGGGAAAACCATACATTGTAAAGCACATTTGATGAGTCTATTATTTAGAGATAAGGCTGATATATACCCCATGCACAATACATAGGCCCCAGTAAATACACAAGGTTATAAGAATTGCCCTGTGCAGGGGTATATATCAGGGCAGTGTGTGTAATCTGGATGGATGCATTGATTTACTCCAGCAACCAGAATGCATTCACAGGACTTGCCCAGCAACGATGACCTATCCCAGAACTCGGATTGCATTCGCAGGACTTGCCCAGCACCCATGACCTACCCCAGCATTAAGACTGCACTCACAGGGCTTGTCCCAACATCCAGGACCTACCCCAGTATGCAGGTTGAACTCACCGGACTTATCCCAACACTCAGATAGCACTTACAGGCCTTCCCCTAGCACTCAGGACTTATCTCAGCATGCAGATTGCACTCACATGGCTTGCCCCAGCACCCAGGATTTACCCCCAGAACTCAGACTGAACTTGTAGAACTTGCCACAGCACCTACGACTTACCCCACCTCGCAGATTGCACTCACAGGACTTGCCAAAGCACATGGATTGCACTCACAGAACTTGTCCCAACACTTACCCCAGCATGCAAATTGCACTCACATAACATGCTTTAGCACTCAGGACTTAGAATGCCCTCACAGAACTTGCCCCAGCACCAAGGACTTTATCTAGTACTTAGATTGCACTCAAAGGACTAACCCCAGCACCCAGGACTTAGCCCTGCTATTAGATTGCACTCACAGGACTTGCCCCAGCACAGGAGGAGATATATATAATATATATATATATATATATATATATATATATATATACTCTGCATGGGAAATGTTATGTGCCTCTAGAAAATGAAGTCTTACACTGTATATCTGAAAGATATTTCTCCTATATAACTTGATTTTTACTAAAAGAAAAGGTAACGTTTAATTTAGAAGTTGGTGCCTTATCCTTCAGTACACAGCTTTGTGGTTGTAAATGGTCAGTTCACCTACAGTGGCCAAAAATGCATCATGTAAAGAAACAAATCTGTCTGATCATTAGATTTAATGGTGTTGCTGTAGCAACAGTCCTGCCTATCTTTACAAGCCATTCTTATTGGATGCCACTGAAACTAGAGGCTCCAGTGAAATTATTTTAAATCTAAAATTGCAAAACTATTAACTGGTTTAAAGTTAAAAATAAGTGAATTCCACAAATACTAGAAATTGTTTTCACAGAAGATGGTGATAACTCACACTAGATCATTTTAGATGTGTGTATTGAGAAAGGGATGCTGCTGCCACACAAAATGTCTGTACTGCTGTCTCTCTGCTCACTCGTAATACACGAATAAACACAGGTTAGGTGTAGGACTGGAGGAGAGGGAGCATTGTGCAGGGAGTGGAAGATACTCAAAATTGGTCACAACAGAAGGGAAATTACATAGTATGGTCATATAACGGTCCAAAAGGTTGAGGCAAGCAACAGAGGTTCAAAGGCGGGTAGACAAATCCAAGTCGGGGTAATAGAGATATGGGAGGTCAGAACGAAGCCAAAGTTCCGCACACAGGTAATCAGACCAATAAACACAAACTGCAACAAGGAAGGAACGGGACTGAGAACAGACACGACAGATCAACAAGTAAGCATGGTCTAAAGGGCTAGCAGTAGTTTTATAGAACCATCAGTCAGGAACCCCTCTCCTGTGTACCTGGGATCCACCCACCGAGACCCCACCAATCACACAGCATCATCCGTGAGGAGGACATGACCCTTGACCGTCGCCTTACCCGCGATCGGATTCCCCATTACTCGAGGCTGGGGATACGGCCTACCCTGCAGTTGCGCTACAGCACAACGGCAGCACATGTTAGTGGGAGCTGTACCCGGCGATGGGGACCCCCTGGGTAAGTGGGGAACCTGAGGCCTGACATGAGGTGTTTTCACCACTGTTATACTGCGTGTGGATTTTTTGTTAATTTTACTGATCTCGAAAAGATCAATGAATAATGTTCATAGGATATGGAGAAGTTCAGATTATAAACTTCTTTGGATTTTGTTTAGTGTTTTTCTTATATATATATATATATATTATTGAATCTTGAAAAAAATGCGTCATCACACATGGATGAATCAAAAACAGAAGAAAAAAAAAAGACCAAAGAATCTTCAAGAAAAAAAGAAAGTACAAAGCTAATATCTTAACCATTACTGAACAGAATATATGATGGATATTTTATATCATCCAACAATAAACTAGAAGAACACATATTGGTGAAAAATAATCAGAAAATCAATTTCCATTACAAATTACAAACCAGGAAAAGTTTTCTAAAAGCTTCATACAACATAGACAAGGACAGAATATATGCTCTATACAGAAAAAAGTTAAAATTGATCTTTATAACAGTCGCATATCCTAGTCTCAATGTCATACGTCATATCTACTATCTTATCTGAGAGGTAGATTGTTGAAAGGAGATTATAGTAATTTGGTCCACCCACTCTGCTCTTCAACCTGATTTGTAGCTGTGAAATCACATTTTGATCACTGCCCTTTTATTTTCACTGTAATATTGTACAGAATCTGTAGAAATATACTACAGTTTCAGTACTCGTTTATCTTATACAAAAAGAGAGTTTTGTGATACCTCTTCTTAATTATCGCACAAACTGATGTTTCTCAAATTGTCCTTTTTCTACAGATATTTAAGTGACTTACATTTTAAATCTTTACTCACTACTTTGCCCGAGAATTGCCATGGGCTGACAAAGTATTCTTGCTAAGCGGTAACCTGCTTCTGTAATGCAGTTTTCAGATTTCACATTTAAAAAAAAGCTTTTTTTTAAATGTATTTTCAAATATGAAAAAATTACTTAATGACTTTGGTAACATTGAAACTTGACATATGGTGGCAATACTACCCCTTTTAATTAGAAATATTGATTTTAAAAAAAGATGTACCAATCTGAGTAAAAATCACCTTTTTTTTAATTCAACATTATTATAGAGGTATTTGCTGTAAGACCTTAGTGCATACAAGTTATAAAACAATTTTTTATGTGGTTGTGAATGAAAAAACCTCCTTTATGGAACTTGGAGAGTTCTTTTAGGAGGTTAACTGGACATTGCAGATGAACTCTTTCTGTATGTATTGAGTAATATAAGATGCAGATGCACAAGGAAGTGTCCCCTTTTCAGTTTATCATCCTAGCTAGCCACATAGTTCACTAATGTGGTGGAGCAGACCTTTCAAAGGAGAATTCAACATATGATTATGTTATGAGTCTGAAACTTCGATTACAAAGTACAGAAGGGGAGGTACACCAAGCTAAGTAGCAGGTCTCTGAACTAGAGACACATACTGGTACCCCTATGTTGAGCCTGAGAAACCAGCCAATGGGGGCTTGTGTGGTGCTGACCAAATCTCAGGAAGCCAAGAACCACAGTAATGGCTAATATATAGCTCAAAGACACTCTAAATAGAAAGGCAGGAACAGCTAATGAATACAATAAGTAAACACTGAGGATCGCAATGTTAGATGAGCGGTACAGCAGGTAACTAGTATGCAATCTTGAAGGTGTTCTAGCGGAACTCCAGTGGTCCGATATGGTATAAAAGAAACTTAACAGCCAAGGACACAGTTGTAGGATGAATAGGAAAGTCGATGCCAGGACAGGAGAAGGTAGTGAAGTCAGTGTGAGTTGTGTATATGTAGGAACGAGATGCATATCTCAATCATCAGGCACAGCGCCAGGAAACTTTGATTCCAAAAACACTCGATTTTCAGAAAGACTAGGCCTATTAACGATAGGGTTATCCTATTTTTAGTTTTTAATGGCCATAAGAGAAGGTAAAATAGTAGATAGGATAGTACAAACAATAGGCTCTTCTTTATCACATAGCCTGTATAATTGAAAAACAAGTAAGAATCTCACCTGGAGGTCATCCCTGTAAACATGACCCTACAGTACAGGTCTGGGCAAATTCCAGGAGTCATATGTAGCTTCCAAAAAGCTACTGCTAGTACCTAATTCCTTTGGTTACTTTATATATAGTGACTAATAACTCAGATAAACATTGTTTGTACTGTGAATGTGGAGAGTAGTGATATAATCTATGCTTTGCTTTAGCAGAATTGCAAGCAAATAAGCAAATGCATAGATTAAGAGGAATTTCTGTTTTTAAATGTCTGTTCTATCTCCAATACATGTCATGCAAATTTACATATCAAGCCAAAAGGTGATACCGCAACTGAAGACAGCACAGACACCGTTTTCAATGCTACAAACACAATATATAAATACATATTATATACTTTTTTTTGTTAATGTAAATACTTTTCAGGTGACAAGGTCTCTAAATTCTAGTGCTAGAGAGCATTTAAATTGAACTGTAAGTACATAGTTTTTTCACTTTCTGTAATGTGATGAGGGATATGGCTTGTAAATATAGAATCCTAGGAATTCCGAAATATACTAGGGTAATGCGCCGTTTAAATTCTATTTGATTCGGGCACTTTAGCCAAATTTCACAAAACAATGCTATTCAATATCGCTGCATTTGAATCGGAATCAGTATTTCATGGCTTTCAGAATCTGAAATTTTTCACCATGAAAACCAAAGATTTTCGGCTACCCAATGTGCACAGATCACGCTCTGAATTTGGATAAGATTGCCGGAAGGGGAATTGAAATTAAAATATTTTTTTAAAAACCGGTTGCGTGTCTGAAGTCAGACCACCTGGTCACGTGACCTGTTGGCACTCACCTGTCAAAACGCACGGGGAGCCCAACAGCCAGCATGGTAGTTTGTCTGTGTGCCAGGTAGGGTTGCCACCTTTTCTTCAGAAAAATACTGACCTTGCTACTGTTTCCATAGACTTAACATTGGCCTGAAGCCAATTCTTTACAGGCCTGCCGGTAAAATACCAGCCAGGTGGCAACCCTAGTGCCAGGCAGAGCGGTGGTGAGGGGAGAGCTTCTTACCTCCCCAACAATAGTCACTGGCGGCAACCGATGTTTAAATATTTTTTTTTTTTAAAGAATATTGTAAGCAAATCCCGGTTGGAAAGTAGTTTTATTTTAATGCTAGTTAACTTTTTGGGGCATTTTATTCAGCTTTTATGCAAATGTCAGTTCTTGTCTCTTATAATTGACCTAGATACTAAATATAATATGTAATATTTTCTGAGCTCTGCTACCGTGCACAAAGAGGTTGCTTTTGGATGATGATTACTTTCACATTGCTGCCCTTTATTTTATTCATAAATTTTTTTTAGGCCGGTCTGTATTTTTGTTTTCTAAAAAAAACAGTTAAGGTTCTTAAAGCTGTGGCCACATTGTATAGTACTATGGAGGATGATATATGCACGGTCAAACATGCATGACTGTTTATACCTAATTTACACATGTTGGTAAGGTGTTATTACACATAGATCTATGTCATGGTGTTACACTCACACTCTTATTGCACTGGGAAATGATCCTGTAATTGCAGTCTATAGATCATTTCCTTGATATAGAACACGTTTATTATCTTGTAATTGCAAATTTCATGGTTATTCATGTTGGCTCTTTATGTTTTACCCTACCCTGTCACTTAGCTTCAACCATTTTGTGTCCACATTAAATCTCTCTCCCCAAAACATGTTTTTTCACGCCAATCACTTTTCACAACCAGCTTTAGCTTGCCTGAATATGTGTGTACCTATATTTTAATGCTGTGAGGTATATACCACCATTTATTAAGACATAAAATTGCAAAGAATGCAGCACTCGAATTGTGATAGATATAGCAATGAGGAAATGTACCACAGAGCTTGCAAATGAAATACTCGCCAACACGCCAAAATAATTTTTACAATAACACTGACGGCAATATCACACCTAGTTATTGTGGTTGATACATGCAGTTTAAGTGAATCATAAGACAAAATGGGACAGAAATACAATTTCCCCCTCTTCAGAGTGAGCTGCTTTTTAGTCACGAGTCAGTGTGAGGAATTGGGACAATTCTATGTGTGAGACTGGTCACATGTCACTGCAGATTGACTGACTGGTATCCAACCTCCTGCTGGGGGTGAATTCAGGTCTCCTCAGTCTTGTCCTGCAATGGAATTCCAAGCAAGGGTCACGGGTCATTACCTTGAGGAATGTGCCCAGCAGATCTATCTTTTGTATCTGCCAGGAGTTTGGATAAGAGGGGTAGTTTCGGTAAGCAGGCTGCCCAAGACTTGTAGTGGCTTACACTAAAACAATGAACACCTGCTCTATTCATCATGCAGGATGGTGGATTTAAATTTCTGACTTGCATTCAACCAGCCAAAATGGAATGTGTAATGAAGATTAACACCTTGATAAATATATTCTCTTTTGTCAAGAACCAACTGTCAGCATGTTGTGCAGTTCTTTATGGTTATAAGGCGATAATTATTAAGTCCTTCTCCATATGCCGCGTTGTTAATTTTAGTCCTAAAACCCCATTATGAAACACTGGTCTATATGTTATGTATACCATTGATGGCTAGTATTTCTCACTCCAGTTGTTGGGTGACTGTGTTTCCCATAATGTATAGCCAACCACACTGTGGTCTAAACGTGCAGTGCTAATATTTGTGTAGGTCCATTGTATGTAGGACAGGTGCCGCACAACTAGCACAGAGCCGCGCTGTCTATTTCTGGAGTTTATGCCCTCCAAGCAGAGAACACACCCCGGAAATAGATACAGGAGACAGACAGCAGCTGTCACTCGCTCTGTTGCCAGTTCGACCAGCACGAAAAGTGTACGTGTGTCTCTCACTCTTTTGCCAATTCGGGGCTGCCGTCGAACCCTTGAGTGTATCTCATGTATTTCCGGAGGTGTGTGTGCCGGCTGTTTGCAGCACAGAAACCACCGGAAATGCATGAGATGCATTGTGCCCCTGAGTGACACAGCTGTCACTTGGGCATGATACGCCCGTGATGTAGGGTGTTCTTAAATATATTACATTACATTAACATTTATTTATATAGCACCAACAATTTACATATCGATCGGTACAGAGCATAGAAGGGAACTACGTACTAAGTTAGGCAAACTAGAACAGATATATGAGGTAGAGAGCCCTGCTTACAATCTAGAGGGAATGGGGTACATGAAACACATTGTGTTAGTGAAGAGGTTAGATAGAAGGTACTTATAGTAATAGTAATATGGATGGTTGGCACTGGGTGGGTTTGGCCAAAGATAAATTGTGTGTGTTCTAGTTTGATTAGTTGTAAGCTACCTAATACTAACAGTGACTGAGGAAAGCGAGAGCTAGGTGGGATTAGCTAGAGGTAAATTAACCGGTATTCTAGTGGGATGGGTTATCATTATATAAATTACAGACAGGTAATTGGTCACATACCATCAATGTATATTTTGCTTGTTTGAAGTCAGACCTCAGCATGTCTAATGATATCCCTTTCAGTATATTTTGACAAAACAGGTAAGGTATGAGGATTTGCAGTAGGTAGACCTATGGCCTGCTAGATGAGATGAATGGTTCTTATAAACCAACACACTGTATTAAACACTGTTATTTGTGAATATATATTTTGAAAGGAACACAGTCTACTAAACCTCTTTCAATGATTACACTTACATTTTGCAAACCCAGCTCAACTGGGGATGGCAATATAAAATAAAGAAATCAACAGCGATGCAAGTGTTTGGCTTCTTTATTTAAAATGTTTTTAAAGCAAAATAACAATAATGCATGAAATATCAGTACTTTCTGAACAAATACCTTCACTTGCAATATCTTAGTAGTTGTTGCATTGATGAATGTTAATGTGTGTGGCCTTGTAATGCCCCCTGCTGGTAAATGTAAGTCTACATTGATGTCATGTAAATCATTAGTATCCAACAGGCAGTTAGTTTAGCAGCTGTTTCTGAGCCACATATGCCAAGGTTTTTAGCCAGCTTTTCACTGGGCAAATGATTATGGGAGCTTTAGTGCAAAACAACGGCAGTGCTACCTGTTGCCTAATCCTGACATTAAAATTGCCTGTTTGACACTTTGATTAAGATAAGTATTTTGGTGGCCATCTATAAAGCTTTTGTAAAGAAATATATATGGCCAATTTTTTTTTAAATCCTCTACTTAAACCCTTAAACTATTAAAACGCTCTGCAATAACTCCTCAAATCCCAAATACATGGATATAATACCAAAAAAGAAATGAATAAGTGTCGGTAGATGCTAAGCATGTTAAGTGTCTGCTGGTTTTGCACAAGTTCATGAGCTCCTGTTACTTTATTATTGACGATTAAACCACACGTGCCTCTGGAACCAGTGTGCCGGAGTTGCATTCTTTTTTACATAGTTTCTGTCTGTAAATAAGCATGTTTTTCTTTGTCAGAGCCACAACTGTGATTTGGAAATTCACACTGCATGCTGTGCACAATGTCCACTATCTGATTCTTTAAAGCAGGGCTGTTCAAATAAACCTTTAAAACAGGATATTAAATGGATATTGGAAGAGTTTGCAAAGAAAGGATGGAATAAGATCTCTCAAAAGTAAGATGAGGAGGAAATCCAGAGTCTTGCACAAGATGCTGGCACTGTAGTAGGAGTTATTTGTTCCAGCACATTACACCAGGATAACAGGTAAGTATTAATGGAAGCCTCTAATGTGGCATTTTTTTTTTATTTCTAGTGTTCTCTCCCTCTTTAAACTTACTTCAAGACCATCAATATTTTGTTCTGTGCTGGCTTACACAGTGATGTGCTGCAAAGTTGCTGGGTTTTGTTTTTTACGACTTCCCTGGAAAGTCCTCCTACAGCAATACTGCCATAAAGTAGATGGCCACATTAGTAATACCATAGCACAGGGGTGTCCAGTATGCGATCCAATTGACAGCAAGGTCCTGACTTTCTACACATATTTCATTATCCCTATAAATGTGTAGTTTTGTTTGCACAACATTGATGTAAATTGGGTTTTATACCATTTGTGTTTGTAATGTAGCTGTAATTAAAATTTTTGAATGCAGCCCATAAACACATGCATTTCTGATCATGCAGCTGACTTTTTCCGAAGAACTATGGCCCTCCAGCTGTTTCTGTGCTACAACCACCATAATTCTCTGGAATTCCAGAAAGCTTGTGGGGAATTATGGGGTTTGTAGTTCTGCTTCAGCTTAAGGGCCCCTGTTGGACACCTAAGTCCTCGAGTGTTACAGTATGTGTTTGTGCAACTGCTAGTCAAGGTCAGGTCCTCAAAGCCCTTTACAATAATTTTTTTTGAAGGGCCAAAATATTCACTTTGTTTCTTAAATATTACATAAACATTTTCTAGAGTTTTCTAGAGATAAAAAGGAATGTAATGTGCATCAAAACAAAAAAATGACTGAACATGCAATTTTAATGTTCTTGGAGTTAATGATAGAAGACAGATATTGAATTCTTGACATCTGAATGTGCATTGAACACATTCTTGAACAAGCTGAGATTATTTACAAACTGTTCTCATCAGTAAAAAGGCCTGCCAGGCTGTTCGGACAAATAAATTCCAAAGAGAGGGTGCAACATGGCCAAGGGCCAGGACGCCAAAGCATGTTCGTGATATCCAAGCACCAATTTGTTTTGTGGTAAAAGTGATTTAGGATTTTAATTTAATGGCCAATTTAAGTTTGTAATGACATGGCATTTCTGCAAATTCCACTTTTCAGTATTTTATTACTTATTTGAAAATTGTTATATTCCTTCTAGTCATTTGACTGCCCGCATTCAAGTCCCCCTCTTCATCCCACACTCGGTGGCCTTTATTTTGGATTTTATGTGGCATAACTCCAGTAACAAGCAACCTGTTTCTAAGCATAGAGAACTGCAGACACAAATTGAAATAGCTGCATGGACAGAGAAGCACAAGTCGTGCTCTGTGCAGAGGCTTTCCCAGTCAGGACATAGAGTTTTATCAATATTATTTATTTTTCATTGATAGATTTATTCCAGCAAGATCCCCAACATTATTGCTGTAGAATATCAAACCTGTTTGTATTACAGCCACAATCTTTTTAGAAGATTTTATAAGTGTGTGTTAGCTAACTTTAAAAGCTTATTCAAAAGCAAATATAAATATTTATAAACAACAAATAGTTTGCTTAGTGTGTGTGTGTGTGTGTGTGTGTGTGTGTGTGTGTGTGTATATATATATACACACACACACACACACACACACACACACTAAGCAAACTATATGTTGTTTATAAATATTTAGCTTTTCAAGTAGTGCTACTTAAGGTTTCTTAGCAATAAGTTTTACATATTGCATTGCCATTATATTTAAAGTGTACATAGAGGCTATTTCTAAGGGAAAGGTCGCAAAGTAGAACTTCAGATTTAAATGGCATGATCCTATTTTATCTTCCTGCTGTTTACTTTCATTGCAATTTTCCCTGTAGTTAAAAATATTGCTGCAAGCCTGACCTTCCAAAAGGTACATACACTAGCGCAGGGCTTGACAAATTTAATTTAGTTTTAGGAGCCAGCTAAAAAATTTAGGAGCCAGACAACGGCACATCACAATATCATAAACGCACGGAGACAGTCGCATACACCCACCTCACATACACAGCCAGTTCCATTCACACATACATACACAGCCAGTTCCATTCACACATACATACACAGCCAGTTACATTCACTCATACATACACAGCCAGTTCCATTCACACATACATACACAGACAGTTACATTCACACATACATACACAGCCAGTTCCATTCACACATACATACACAGCCAGTTACATTCACTCATACATACACAGCCAGTTCCATTCACACATACATACACAGCCAGTTCCATTCACACATACATACACAGCCAGTTACATTCACTCATACATACACAGCCAGATACATTCACTCATACATACACACAGACCAAAGAACAAAAATGTATTTCTTAGGGTGTCCTCCCTCCCTGCTGCTTACCTCATTGCAGGGGAGGGGGACATTTATGCTGGAGCCCGATCTTCTTTTGGTTCCTGCTAAGTGCCATGTTGTCATGTGACAATCGGCACTGCAACGTGTTGCGCGAGGGGGCGGAGCTTACAGTCTGTGTGATCCGCACAGACTTTCTCCCCTCGCGCTGAAAGTAAAACGTATGGCAGCCGGCAAGGGCTCCCTGTGACAAACAGCACCCGGGCGCCAGGTCTGATTTCCTGGTCGCCATGGCGACCTGGCGCCCGGGGTTTGTCGAGCCCTGCACTAGCGGATTTTTTTCATGAAAGAGAGAATTGCAGGGAATTGAAAAGGGAATTTGAAAATTAAGGCCAAAGTAACATAGAAACATAGAATGTGTCGGCAGATAAGAACCATTTGGTCCATCTAGTCTGCCCAATTTTTTTGGAGTACTTTTATTAGTCTCCCGTTCCCGGTCTTATAGCTAGGATAGCCTTGTGTCTATCCCACGCATGCTTAAAATCCTTGACTGTGTTTACCTCTACCACTTCTGCTGGAATGCTATTCCATACATCCACTACCCTCTCAGTAAAGTAATACTTCCTGATATTACTTTTAAATCGTTGCCCCTCTAATTTAAGACTATGTCCTCTAGTTGTGGTAGTTTTTCTTCTTTTAAATATACTCTCTTCCTTTACTGTGTTGATTCCCTTTATGTATTTAAATGTTTCTATCATATCCCCCCTATTACGTCTTTCCTCCAAGCTATACATGTTAAGATGCTTTAACCTTTCCTGGTAAGTAGTCAAATAGGCAAATTTTTCCAATTCTTATGCAAACTCGTACCTTTTTTTTTTTTTTGCTCGACAGCATTAAATCTCCAGTATGTATGAAGAAATATATACCTTTATAATGAGTAGATGGAGGGGATATCTGTAGTAACTGTGCATAGGGATGTAACCCCATTCTTAGAAAAATCACATCAAATGTAGACATTTTAAATTATATGAACCAAGTACCTCATTAATCCTTCACTGCTCACTGTAGCACTATCGGCGTGCAGATATGTTGTTAAAGGGACAGTCTAGTCCGCAAACTCACTTTTGTGCAAGATGAAGATTACTGCTTGTATAGTGCACAGGCTTTTTCCAGTGTGATTTGATGCAGGCATTCTACATAAATCCCATTTTTTTAATATTTGACTCAAGCCCTCCCTCCTGTGATTACTCTGAATGTTTACTGCAGGTGCAGCAGCACTGATTATATAGACACCGAGGATATAAAGTTTTGTTTCATAGTCACTTCATGTGCTCTTGGAATTGAATACATTGTGTGGACTGCGATAAACTTGCTCTTGTACACAGTAGGAAAAGTGCAACTCATTGTCTGATAAAAATTACTAAAGAGACAAGAAATTCCATTAATTTGAATGAAATTATTCTTATTGGTTCCTGCAGCAAATAAAAAAAGGAAAATACTTTTACTAAACTAGTGTGGGTTGTCCTGGTGTCTTGGAAACTACTGTAATTTCACGGTTTCATCTAGCTGTAAGTATTTTTATATTTTAAGCTGCGCAGAATGTAAAACATGTATTTTTTAAGTACTTTGAAAGCACATAAATATGCATTAATGTTTGGAAGAGGCATTTAGGGCACTAGACAGTCCCTTTAATGATTTATATGGCAGATTATTCTTCATCTCACCCAATATTCTAAACCTGCTTATAGTTCTACAGAGCAATGCATGCTCAATAATATACTTTGGGTAAAGCATATCTAAATGAAACAGCTTGATGCAATCTATCAGTTCACCATAAGTTCAGTTTGCATACATTTTGATGTGATTAAATTTTATCATTGACCTCCTTAAAAAACTTGGGGCATGTCTTCAGGTAACAGTAAGAATAGTTATGTTGTTCTGCTGAAGTGCCATGAATTGAATTAATCAATGGACACATATCCGTCACACCTAAGAGAGAATGCAGTCTGCATTTTTCACACATATCCTAGTCATATTTGGCATGCTAAATTCACAAAAAAAGAGTGTGGCTTATTTGAATTATGCAACTAATTGTTGTACCAGTCGGCACCAGCTCTCAATATTTGACTTTGAAGTGTAATGCACCATTTACACCTGTTCTTTGAGGCAGGTAATTAGTCTATTCAGACGGAGAAATCTGTATCCGATTCCATGTCTTGGTGACTACAGAAGCACACTGGGTGTGCGGAGTTCTTCTGTAGAAAATACATAGTGTTTATTTGTTTAGATTACCTGCACCTATTGCTATATGAAAAACACCACATGTACACCGCTGTCATTGGATTTATTGTCTCTTGTCAGGTACTCAAGGCATAAACATTGATAAATATTAATCTCTTGCGGCCTAAATAGAACTTTACTAAGTGTTACAGGAGCACTGATCAGACAGACACACAGAACTAGATAAATATCTGCGCATATATATGTAATGTATTATATTGTTTTTGTGTACTTTGTTATTGCATTTGAGTGCATAGTAAAATGAGTGTCATGTGTATGATTAACACTTCCTGATACCTTGTGCGCACACACACACGCTACAGGATAGAGCGCTAGACTACTCACTCAGATAAACTGCTTGGATGGTATGTTCACATACACTGGATCCCCCACACACTCTCATTTACACACATTTTAATCAAGTCTCTATCAAGCTCAACATCTCGACTGCAGAACTGGGCCCTTGGTTCACACCTCCAATGGCATACAGTCTATTCTTCAAAACAATGCTGGCACATGCACACCGTGGAGTGGGCATTGGATTTATACTCTCCCAGCGGTTCTTTACAGGATGGAAGATCTCTGCTGTTTCCAAAACTGACGGCTGGTTACCTAAGAAATAAAGAAGATATTATCAAGAGACATGAATACATCTCTTACATTGGCCCTGTTGTGTCACTAAAAGTGTGCTATGGTTAATAGAGTTCAGTAATATCTGCTAGCCTAGAGTTTCCTCCACCGCCTCTTAACTGGCTGTCAGTTGTCTGTCATTCCAATATCTTTGTACTCCTATTGACAGAAAACCTAAAGCAGCTGTTCAGAATACAGTTTGATGCCAGTTTGGTGTTCTTTTTTCACCCATGCCCTACTTTCAGGTCTCAGTACCTAATTTATTTAAAATGTAAAACGTCTACTAGAAGCAAAATGCATACTAAGTGAAGGCTTACAACTTCTATGTACGTATCTGAATTATAAGCTACTTCATATAAAAGCAATTTTTATTGCATCATTACCAGTCTTTTAACCTTGCTGGCTGACACTCATCCTGCAATGCACCATTACTTTCAAACAATTAGGTTTCATTTATAAAAATCATCACATTCTTTTTATGTAATGCCTACTGGCTCCACAGCATTGTTTAATTAGGTTGGTTATGTATGCACACACCCGTAGGGTACAGCTCATTAAAATTCATTATGTCACTACGGTCAACTCCCTTGTTAAAAGACAAATCCTGTTTGTGATTGTTCCTCATTGACTTGAGACTTTGTAAAGCTGCATCTCGGCTGAGAGACTAGAATTAACCTTTTTAAATATTAAGCTACTAAATCAAAATGTTAGAACACAAAAATTGATATGTTTTTTTTTTTGCAGAAATATTATTCTTACCAAGTCCTCCTGCTACAACAACTCTCCCATTTATTAAACCTGCAACAAAATCGGCCCTTCTCTTTTTTAAGAAGCATGAGCGTTCAGTCTTCATCCAGCCTCCTGCAAGTGAGAGAGGAGATGGTAAGCTTAAACGTTGTAGAAACACGGATTGAATATGCTCCTATATTATGCATCTATCTGGTCCTCCTGTTCTAAAATGCTTCTACTGCCCAATGGGTCAATGCAGGGCCACAATCAGAGGGTGACAGACGATACACCTGTCATGGGCCCATCCGGTCCCTAGCCCTTGGGGAGGAAAAGTGCTTGTCGGTAGAGACACTGGCTGGGCAGATCAAAAGATCTCTTCTCACTAGCATCTCCACACGAGAAGGCAGCATGGTGTCACAGACATCCTTCCATGCTGCTTCTCTCACGCTAAGCACGCACTGATCTGATGTTACAGTGCCAGGGGTCATGGGACCTTCCGGTGCTCAAGCCAGTTCAGTGCGTGGGGAGTTTGAGAGAGACATCATGGAAGGCTGTGGCAAATTAATGGGCATGAAGTGGCATATTAATGGGCATACTGGTTGTGGCATATTCATGTGCAAACTAACAGTGGTATATTAATGGGTAAGCTGTGGCTTACTAATGGACAAACTGGCTGTGGCATTTTAATGGGCAAACTGTGGCATGTTAATGGGGTAATTCCTGAATGTGCAATGCGGGTAATAGGGCATGTCATAGGGACCAGCAGCAAGTCCTGGATATGCAATGCGGGTGATGGGGCATGTCTTGGGCTGCATTTAAAACATTGACATGATATACAAAAACATGGATAAAATCACTTTGGGAGGGTAGTGGGGTGAGAGGGAGATATGAGGGGCAGAATTTTTTTTTCTGTAAATGGCCCTGAAACTTTTGATGGCGATGACCAATGTGACTCCACTAAGACTTTGTTTATAATAACTGGCTGGGAATGATTAATTATATATACCCAAATATTGCTATGTTAGCATTTAATGCAATATGTAGGGTCAGGTTTCTTCTCCTAGGAGGGACTCGCCAGAGTTGCCCCTGTACAATGCATGTTTAAGTTTGTTAGATTAATTCCTCCCACCTTTTAATAAACACCACAGTTAAGGGACTTCTCTCTACCTTGCTCAAGTGTGACACCGGTCTGATAAGTTATCTCTAAATTACGGTTTTACTTCAGATTTCTGCAGTAGGATTAAGTTATATGTCTCACCCTTCTCAAATGTACAAATTTTACCCTGCATCAATCTTTCCCCTTCTTTCCAGGAAGGGGTAGTAAGGGAGGCAATTGCCTAACCAGACTGCTCTGATATCTCTTAATGGCTGGACCACGTTTCACTTTTAGATGCGCCAGTTGTTAAAACTTTTGATCTTTTATATCAAAATATCTTGTCTGCCTATGAATCTCTGTACCTTATCTGTCAGCAAATGTGTTACATTAGGAAAAGTGTTGAACTTGATGGACGCAAATCAAACTTCTATGTAGCTATATATGTATGTCTATCTCGGATGATATCAGGCGGGCTAATAAAGTGGCACCAAGGAATATTAAAAAAAATGTTTGGCCCCCTGATGACCCCTCTCCCAGGCAGTGGTGTATTTTGGTTTTGTGCTGCCATAGGCATGACTAAATTCGGGCAACCTGCCCCCCTCCAGCCACATTGCACACCCAGAACATGCCCCAGCACTAACAATGCAGAACCAGGACATGCCCCATCCCCCACATTGCAGACCCAGGACTTACCCAGCACGTGCAGCAAAACGCACACTGCGCACCCAGGACATGCCACATTACCCACACTGCACACCCAGGACATGCGCCATCACTTTCACTAGACACTCAAGACATGTCCCAGCACCCACAATGCAGACCCAGGACATGCCCCATCACCTACATGGCAGACCCAGGACATTTCCCATCACCCACAATGCATGCCGAGGACATGTCCCATCACCCACATTGCAGACCCAGGACATGCCTCAACACCCACATTGCAGAACCAGAACATACCCCAGCACCCCAGGACATGCCCCAGCACCCACATTGGACACTCAGGACATGCCCCAGCACCCACGTTGTAGACCGGGGACTTACCCCAGCATGCCAGGACCTGGCCCATCCCCCACATTGCAGACCCAGGACTTATCCAGCACCCCGGGACATGCAGCATCACGCACACTGCACACCCAGGACATGTCCCAGAACGCACAATGCAGACCCAGGACCTGCCCCATCATGCACATTGCAGACCCAGGACTTACCTCAGCACCCACATTGCACAACATTGGAAAACATTATGGGAGTTATTTATTAAATGTTTATACCAACCTTGCTCCATATCGAATATATCCACTGTCTTGGTAAATTTGGGCCTGCGATAGGTGCCTCCTTGTCTCAAACCACCTAAACTGTAGAGAGACTCCTCACTGAGAACATATCTAGAATATGCTCTCTTGTTAGGAATGCATGGAAACTTGGTCCAGGAACGAGTTTCAATGTCAAAAACCTCAAAAGCATTAACAGCATATTTCGATTGGCGTCCGCCTGCAAACATCAGAGGATTACTGAAAGTTAGCTGTTTATGTCCCTGATAGATGTAAAAAACACAGTGAAAAACACTTGTGAATTTCAGGTATGGTGACAATGTAAAGTGGAATCTATTTAAACCATTAATACCCTTCCATTTAATTCACATTAGGGGTTCATTGTGAATTGTGGGAGGACAGAAACAGATGTGAGACAGTGGTAGGTTGCCACATTGAAACCTGGAGTTGTGACAATTGTACTGCAGCCTGCAAGCGTTATTGTGAAATACACTAGATTTGCAAGTTCACAGTGCTAGGTAAATTAAATGCAGCAATATATTACACAGCATCTCCGATCATAGGGTGGTGGCTGTACTATGTGAGAAATAAGGTAACAAGGGTAACTTCCTTGTGTAGTGTGATAGCTGTGAAAGTGACCGCGAAAGGCAACTACATTGAACTAGTTATAACTGGAATAAAAGGTTAAAGAGACTGTGTCATCTAAACATTGTGTTTACTGGAAATGTAGAGAATAAAAAATGATCGAAAATTATCTATACATCATGTTGGCAAAATTTCAACCAAATGCCTAAATTCGCAAAAAAACATTTGTTTTAAATGTGTCTGTGGAGTCTCCTGCTAATGACATCACCTGTGGCCTAATATGCAAATTACAAATTTTTCAGTGAAAACAGATCATTTGCAAAAAAAAAAAAAATGAAAATTATAACCAGGAGACTCCACTGACACATTTAAAACACATTTATCTCCTAATTTAGGCATTTGCTTGAAATTTTTCTAACACAATGTATAGATCATTTTCAATCCTTTTTTATTTTCCACGCTCACAGAGAAAACTATTTTCCGGTGACACAGTCCATTTCAGGTACCCAAGTAGAGATGAGGAACAAGAAGGCACAAAGTTTAGTATCAAAGAGAAGTAGCTCAGCGCTGCAGTAGATGAAAGGTATCACAGGGAGTAAAACTGATTATAACCTGTCTAGAGAGCAAAAACATTGGGATCAAATAAATATTTTATTTTATATTACCTAGAACGTACATCTTGGTTCCTCGCAGGAAAGACGTTGCACCATATCGAGGTGTTGGCATTGGGGCAAAGTGCACCCATATGTCTTTTAGCATATCAAACTGCTGAAGGAAGCACTGCGGTCGCAGATCTGAACCCATTCCACCTGCTGCATAGACCCTGCAATCTGTAAGAGGAATGGCAACAGTTGCAGTAAAATAGAAAGTCTAAAAGATCAATCAAACAGATAAGATACTTTATTACTATACAGGCCGACTGTGACCATCTGTATGGAAACAAATATATAGAAGACTAAGTCAAGACTTAACTAAACCAGCAAATCGGGAGCTCATGCTGCTAAACATATTGGCCTGTTTTCCTTTCAGTTCACTCGTAAGTTCAGTTTTAGTCCCTGTATGTGTGAATATATCTGCTGTGGATCAGTAGGAGCTGTTTTTTTCTCATTTACTTATGAACTATTTAGGGTATACAGTGGGAATCTGAAATGTATTATTTTCTTGTATGTTTGTTTACCTGTATGTTAGACCAGACACATATGTCTTCATTTTATGGTTCACCTCATCAAACAGATCCCACATTGTATTTTTTTTTCTCTTTCATCATCATGCCAGCCCTTAAACTGTTATGTAAGTCTTTTATATTTTCTGTTTAAATAGCATGGGGACTGCAGAAGTGAATCAAGCTGGAAACTAATCTCTTGAGAAATTCTCCTGGGCTCCCACATATCTCAGTCTACGCCATTGTTGCATCTTTACAAGGTAAACAGTAGTTATGCCAAGTTTTTAAACGTTTTATTAAATGGGTCCTGTTATGCTGTTATGCTAGAAGATGGCACTAGTTAAGTACTAGAAAAACTAAGCACTGAAGGAAATTTGCTTCAGTCAAACAGACAAGTCCCTGTTAATGGAGCTGTATAATGTGCTTTGTTAGACAGACCAGCAGGGGAGCACATACCCACAAGCAGATACTGTTTCTTCCCTGCTCAATCAGAGACTAATCCACCGACAGCAATTCTTAGGGTGCTCTCTGGTTAAATGCTGTGTGATAGGCAGCACAAATTGCAGTGTCTTTGACGCCAAAAGAACCTCCAGCTACATCCCCCCCCCCCCCCCCGCCCCGTCCCGTCCCGTTAATGGCTGTATACCACTCGATTGAAAGCGCACACACCAATAATATCAATATAATCAACAAACAAGGTAGAAAGATATAATTTAAAACATTAAAAATGCTCTGTCAACCCAACATTGCATATGTTGTGAATACATTTTTTTATGACAGGTGATCTATAGATTGTGTTGGTAAAATTGCATGCAATTGCATAAAATAAGCACACTATAGATATTTAAATGTGTCTTTGAGGTCACCTGTTTATCACCTCATCTTGTGGCTTGAAATGCAAATTAACACATTTCCCAAAGAAAATTTAGATTATTTGCATATCAATCCAGTGGTGATGTCATAAATATATATATCGTTTATGCCAAAGCTTGCAGAAATTATGCTGTGTGTAGATAATTTTTCATATTTTTTTTTTGTCGTCAGTAATGTTTAGGTTGACAGAGTTCCTTTAACAACACGTCAAAATATGGCTAATTTATTTTTAGTATACGCAAGATTACCGGTAGTTTTTCTTATAATGTTTTAACATAGTTACGACAACTAGAGTATCCTTGTTTTTGACATGCAGTGTAAAGCTTCTGCATTGTAAGTCAGAGTAGTGACAATTATACTGTAACCTAAATTCATTGGGTATATATTATGCAGCAGTATATTACACTAACCCTCCAACCATAGGCTGTACGGTGTGAGATGTAAAGTAACCGTGGTAATTTACTTTATACTGCTATAGCTTTGTAGCTAATGTACATATTTTCAATATCCTCTCCAAGCCAAACACCTCAATTAGAAACCACTAAATATGTTATTACATTTTTTTGATAGAGCTCCACTGTAATATAGCTACACTTAGTCTGTTTTATAATACTATTAGAAATGGCCTACAATATAGATACAAATGTTATTCATTTTCCAGACTGACAATAAAGAAACAAACAAATTGAAATTAGTTCTCATGGTAGACAAATGTACCAGTAATACCATCTGTTTACACAGAGCATTGTTAAAAAAAAAATAGCCAAAATGTACCTCTCGCGGTGATTGAAATGCCCATAGCTGGCTCACGAAGGGAGCTCTTCTTCTTCCATTTGCCCTCGTCAATGTTGTACACTTCTACCACTTTTAGGGGTGTCTGATTCTCTCCTACACCACCCACTACCATGATCCTTTTGCCCAGTGATACAACAGACACCCCAGCCCTAGCAGAAGGCATGGGTTCCAGGCTGCTCCAGTGGTTGGCTTCTGGAGAAAACACTTCAAAAGAATTCATTGGGTTTCCTGCATCGTCGCACCCTCCAATAGCAAAGATTTGGCCACCAGCCTCTGCCAAGGAACAGTACACACGGGGACTGGATAGAGGTGCCAGCGTCTGCCAGCGGAAGTCTTTTGCGCAAGGCACCTCCATTCTGGATCACCGGAGCAGTGGAAGCTCATCTGGGTGTTGGGTAGCTTGCATCTTAAACATAAAAGTGCAAGAGAAGGTATAGGTTATTCCTTAAAGCAATACTTGTCACCATTGGTAGGCTCCAACATTGTTTATGGTGCACGTTTAATTTAATGAAAATAAAAATAAAGTGTTCAACCTTGAAAGTTACATTGAGATATTCTTTCATTTACAAGTATGTTTGGTACTAATGTTACCAGTTGGGAAAAAAATGCTAAATTAGCTGTTTTATATCCCTGCCAGTTAGAACAGGTTGTCAATGGCAAACTAATCCAGGCTCTTTCTGTGTAATGCATGTCTGTGAGTCGAACATTCCCATCTAATCATCCAACATCATCAAATGTAAATCTGTTTTGGGAATCTCTAAAATCAAAATGTGTTTTTTATAAACTAATAGTTATAATAATATTAGTGACTTAACTATATAATTAATAGAAGCTCATGTTGAGTAGAATCTGAACTTGTAATATATGTATATGTATCATTTTAAATAGTTTTGCCATTAGTATTTTATATATGTATTACTTTATATTGTTGTTTTTTTATTCAGTATTTTATAGATTTATATACATAAATAGGCACCTCATAATGTCCATTTGGACAACGTCCAACTGCATATACGTCCGTGATCTCATAAGCAGCAGCAATAGGCAAAGTACACTAAGGTGTCCCATATAAGTTTGTTAAATATATTTAGTATGGTGTTCGTGCAAAGTCCAAATCACTCAACGTCCTACTTCACAGAATGTTCTATGTATGTTAATTGATGTATGGCTGTATATTAAAAATATGTATTTATATTAGTATAAGGATTTAATTGTATAGATGATTTTAATTAGATCATGTTTATAATATTGTAATATATATATATATATTTTTTTTTTTATTAGATTTACATTTTTTTTATATTTTAATATGCTTTATTTTTTTTACATTTACTTTGGGAGGCATTTCAGGCAAATCTGATGACAATCTACCCCCACACTTGCCATTCTGCTGCCACTTGCCCCAAAACTTGACAATGCTCCTTCAGACTCTCTGGTGTCTAGTGGGGGCAGCCGGTGGATGTCTGCACCATCAGGGGATGAAACGTGATACACCTGTGCCCGGGCCCCGGCCGTTTAAAAGACAAATAAAAAGAAAACTAAGATGTGCCAGCATCTCTGTGCGATACGGCAGCTTGGTGTCTGTGCAGTGCAAAGACATACTTCCATGCTGCCTCTCTCGCACTATATGTGCACTGATCTGACATCAGAGTGCCAGGGGTCAAGTGACCGTCCATTGGTCAACCTCCTATTCAGTGCGCAGGGAGCACGTAGAGGCAGCATGGAGGGTTGCTGTCTCTCGCAGGGCCATTTATGATAAATGTATAATCCAGGGCTGTAGTAAAGTAAAATTGCATAATGTAGATCAGTCTGCATTCTTTAGCATTGCCACCTTTTCAAAAAAAATACCGCCCATGCTATTGCTTTCATAGACTTAACATGGCCTAAAGCCAATTTTGTACCAGCCTGCTGGGTGACAATCCAAGCATTCAACACTGTAGCTTATCCAACCATGAAGAATGCATTTTCCTTAGGCTTCCCTGAATAACACCTAATACCACCTTCTGTGTAATGTGCTTTTTCTGATCTTGTCTATGGTCATGTTTATGGAGATTTTCTAATACAGTAATATTTTCTTTAGTTACTGGATAAAACAATGGGAGAAATGCTTAATAAGTGGTCGTTTGTACACATTTATTTATTCATTTATCAATGGTCTATTTTTGTCTGATATTGCTGTATACTAAATTTTATATTGTTATACACCACAAGTTGTATTTTCGTAATTAATTGATCACATTATTATTTTTGGACAATAACAATATAGAATATACAAAGTAAATGTATTATTTTATTCACTTATCTATTTAATTAATCATGCATTGCTTTTCTATTTCACGTCACTTTTCTATTTAACCAATTGAGTTTGACCTTTTCACTGATTTGTTTGAATGTATTTAAATATTTGGTCTGTTATTTTCACTTCACTTATGATTAAGCGTGTTATCACGCGAAACGCGTCGTGTTCCCTTTTTCCACACGTTTTTGTTTCTATATATGATCCATTTTTGCCATTAAAACTACCTCTTATTTTATGGAGTATCCAGAGTTCGAGTTTCCTCCTTTTTCTTTGTTGTGTCATTTGTACACAAGTGTGAAAGGGTTTTGAAAAACAATAAAGGGAGGGGCAAACATATCCTGTTAGGAAATGGGACACAACCTGAGTACATACGGAAGGAGTAGAGGGATACAGGGGATGAGCAGATATTTCCTCCTCTGAACATGACCCAAAATTGTCTTAATTCACCTTGCTCAGCTACAATCATAATTGTGGTTGGCACTAACATAAGGCTGCATCGCCCCAAGCATCTCTGTATGCTGAACTTGCCTGCTGCCCCTTGAACAAGTTGTTTTTCTTTCTGTGTGTAGGGAAGCAAGGAAAAAATCTATGCGCAACGCACTTACTGAATAATCTGAGCACCTTGTGTCACATAACATTCTGGTGCTCTGTAAAAGGTGGCAGCAGCAGGGTGCTGGAGCAAGTCCGGAGTGGAAATCTGGGTGCTGGCCGCAGGGGTAAATTATGTGAGTGCAAATCTGGGTGTTGTTTAAGTCATGAGTGCAAATCTGGGTGCTAGCTGCTGGGGTAAGTCCTGGGAGTGGAAATCTGGTACATTTTCGCTATTTGTTTGCCTTAGTGGGCAGCACCAACAAAAAAAAAAAGCTACCCCTTTAAAAAAAAAAAAAAATTGAAGCAACGGTGTCTGGAGCACGGGGACCCGAACAGGAACCACAGACAAACCTCCATGGCAACAGGTCACTTGACCCAGCGCTCTGACGTAAGACAAGGGGTGAGACAAACAGGCAGCATGGTAGGACACCATGCTGCCTTCCACTACCCACCAGGGACCATGGTAAGTCCTGGGGTGCCGGGGGGTTGTAATGGGATGATGGGGGCCATGTAATGTAGCTGATGCGGGGCAATGTAAAGGGGGAGATTGGGGTCATGTAATAGGGGCGATGGGGGTCATGTAATGGAGGTAATGTAATCGGGATGATGGAGGCATGTAATGGGGGTAATTACCATTACATGCCACTAGCCACCAGGGACCACGGTAAGTCCTGGGGTGCCGGGGTAATGTAATGGGGGAGCTTGGGGCCATGTAATAGAGGTGATGGGGGTCATGTAATGGAGGTAATGTAATCGGGGTGATGGAGGCATGTAATGGTGGTAATGGAGGTGATGGAGCTTCCAAATCACCAAACAGGACCCTCAGCCATTTACTCCACGTACCAGACAACACCAGTACAGAAGTAAAATAGGAATGAACATTTTTCTGAAAACAGCACAGATATTTATACACAGACAATATGACATCAACTAAGGGGAAGGCACAGCAGAAACTAATTATGACATAGTAAGCCTCAAACAATAGAGAGACTCATTTAAAACAGGTAATTAGATACAGTAGGATATAACATAATCACACCTTTAAATACAGACACATAATGAACACAACATAACAGTAGGACATACAATGAGGAAATCCTGCCTCACACCTTTCAGAATACAATGGTGTCAGGTTCAGATACCTCCATAGTACACTCCGATACAAAAGGACACTGAATGACTTACATAAAGACAATGGGGAATTTGACATAATGACCAGAATACATTTAACACATATTAACCAAGAACTTGATATTTAACATATTGCAACAGTAACATAATAGCATTCCATAACACCTCCTGAGAGACTGGAGTGTTAAGACTTAGTCTTAACCTGGGCAACACAATGGCTTAGCTGACATCTTGAGTGAACTAGTCCTGGGCACCATGGACACACACACAGACAGGGTCCATAGTCTATTGTGAGGAGGCGGGCCATTACCCCAGTGACAGAGGTTCCATCATAGAAGGTTTTAGTTTTCCATCTATGATTGAAGCCGAGTACAACCAAGGAACCAAATGGTTGATTCAGAAGCCGTACCCTCGTGTGAGAGGTTTTTTGCAGCCATCATTAGACACAGTGAGAAGATATTGCTTTAAGCAAGAAACTGCTAGAACAGATTCAAATGTAATGCATCCCTAGTGCAGGGCTTTTGAAGTTGATGGCTAGAGGCACATTGGATTGTAAGACGACCCAACCAAACTTTGTATATTGGAAAAAATAAAAAGCCTGAATATAAGACTACCCTATAGGGAAAAAAGCTTTACTTGTAAATATTAATTAACAGGTAAACAGTTTTTTCACATTTAAAAGTGATGATGGAAAAATGCCTTTCTTGTTTTTATTTCCTTTTAATTTGCAAATCTGCCCCTCAGACTTCGCCAATGCTGCCCCAAACTGCATTTTGACGTTTGGCTTTAGATGGTAAAGCTGTATCAGCAGCTGTGAATCTAGTCAATACTTCTTCATTGTAATCACAGAGTTCAATGCACTGAAAGCTTTATTGAACTCTCTTAAGTGAAAAGCTCACTTCACCAGAGAACGAGCTGAAGTCCTCCATGGCATGTGGACATTTCTATTAAATTGTATTTTTTAGATGAATTCTCACTCTTTGTTTAAAGAGTCATTATTGATTACTATGATCACTAGTGCTAGACAAAGAAAGGATATTTGTTCAGATGTAGTGACTGAATCCTGGCTCCATCTTCTGGTGACTTAGGAAAACAGCACGTTTTGAACTGCAGTTCAGAAATGCCTACTGAGTGGTCAGTTTTTATGAATATATCAACATAAACATGCACGTTTTTATGAAGTGGGTCACATAAATAGAAGTGTGCATGTGTTCTGGGCCACATTACATTTTTATTTATTAATGCCGTTGTTAGCCAATGACAATGCTTTGTAATTTAGCAGTAAAAAGAAGTCCAAATAGTTTAAATAAACATTATTCAAACAAAAATACACATATGGTGAGAATATGGGTAGCACATTGGAAGCCCAATTTAAAAACTGCTACCGAGTAGCTAACCGAGTAGCACTTGGTTATCAGAAATGTTTGGAGAAATTTTGCATGCTATTCCGTTTTTGTTGTGTGTCGGATGTATTTTATATATTATCATTCTTGTAATGTGGGACAGGGATTGCTCGTTTTTTCTTTTTCTTTATTTTTTTTCCATTTATTATAAACATACAAATAAGAAACAAAAAGACAATATATACCACATACACATAAATGTAGACATACATAAACGTCACACTATGCAGTTTCTATGATGGGTAAGGGAAGGAATTGCACAATCTGGTTCAGCAATTTCATTCTCTCTTATCTAAAATATATATCGCATATTTATAAAGCTATACAGCGTCTTTTTTCTACCTTCCCTACACATTTTTTGTATTGACTGTTTAGGAATAGTTTTAGATCAGGTATTTAATTGGGGATATTACTTTTGTTCAACAATTAGCCAATTAATGTTCCTTCTTTTATCTACATTATGATCGACTGAGTCAATCCCACTGAGCTTTTAAGGTTGAGCAGATGCTTTAGCCCCCATCTTAAGGTGACCGATGTTTTGTTACCTTAGACTTGACTTGCTATTAACGAAGAATAGGAACCTGGATTTGCCTGACATGGAAACAGGTTCCTATTCCTCATTTGTCTGTTTTTATCTGTGCTTCCTGTTGCCAGATTATATTATTTTTTGGCAGAGAGTTTTTTTGGTATTCCTCCACCCGATAATGGATAAAGATTAAAAATGCAGGCACACTGAACTCATTTTATAGTACTGCATTCACTCAAGTGAATTTTACTCCTACAATGTATTTAGTAGCCTATCTCCCTGTGTTAAACATTATGATAATACATTGGAGTATAAATGTTGACCACGCACATATATATATATATATATATATATATATATATATATAGTTTCCACTTGTTCTAATCTGTATGTTAGTGGAGTAAATAGTAAATTAACCCGAGGATCTCAGGTATATTATTCTTGCACTAATCCTACAATACATGTATCTCTTTATATCATTGTACCTAGGAAAAGGGGAAATTGACAGAATTCTCAGCTTTTCTCTCATTCAGATGAATTGGAGTATTTTTCCAACGTGACTACTCTTGTACCTTGCAATTATCTATTTTGTGAATAAAGCTCTGTGTGTGTCTGGAATGTACTAAGGGCAGAAAGTGTGTGTTTTCATATGTTTTAATTGCAGAAAGTGGCCCTGGTTATATGTACTGGTGTCAGAGAGTGAGCTAATATACACACAGGCCTAGTCTATGTCACAACACAAACAAATTCACTCTCTGCCACAAGCAGCTACGCTTAATCAATAGACAGTCAGGCACAGAGGGTGATACAGTATGCCTCCAATGTTGTATATGTACATTAGTGGATCATGGTTTCCCTCAGCATGTAGTTAGACAAACACAGATGTGGTATTGCATAACTCCTATTGGTATACAGTTTGCCAGTCACACAAAATGTGTACTATTGCTCTCATCAGTATATTATGAGGCAGACACGATATAGTATCATTCCTTTCCGCATACAGAGACCTGGTCCAGCGTAAATCCCATGAATCCATATGTCAGACTGAGGCCACTCAAAGTGACCTAATCTGACATGTAGGATCCTGCTGCAAGTCCTTGCGGCGGCATCCAGAGCACAGTTCATCGCGGGGGCTCCATTCATGGTTGTATGGGCCATGACTGTTAGGATGGCATACAGCATCCTTTATACTAAGTGGTTAAATTCTCTCTCACATTTCTGTTTAGAAAATATCACTGATTTAAGTAGAGGAGAAGCCAAGCACTAGGCACCAATCCTATAAAATGCATGAATCACGATGCGAGTTCTATATTCTCGTTCTAAGATTCACAGCACAACTCATTGTAGAAATCTTCAATAAGATTTGAGATGTCCAACTCAAACTGTGAGTTGCAAGAAATGAGGTACAGTATTTCACCATTAGCAGGACCCGCTATCCAGCAGCCCCACTGACAGTGCTAATGTGGCTGAGGATAAAGGAGGCTAATCCTAAATGAATGAGGGGCGTCCAAGTATTTTCCGAAGTGGGCCGGATAATCAGTAATGCATGCTTGGCTGCATTCATTTTATTAATTTGCAGTAATGGTGAAGAACACCTTGTTATGCATACTAAAATGTTCGGTTATTTAGCAGTAACACAAAATCAGTCTAAAACAAATTAAAAATAACTATGTTCAAATAAAAGTATACATTTATAGGGATAATGAGAATATGGGCCACACCCTGCTGTCAGATGGCCCGCATTTGTCCATTAGGCCGCACATTGGACACCCCTGCTCTATAAGGTCTCAATCCTTGTGTACCATAATATTTGAACTTGATCTGTTTTCTTGTGGTAATAAGGTAGTTATACTGACTGTCATTCTTTGTTTCTCTTATAAACATAAAGCAGGGCTTGACAAACTTTACTTTGAGTTTTAGGAGCCAGCTAAACAATCTAGGAGCCAGACAATGGCACATTAACACAGTCACACACACAGTCAGTCAGTCAGTCACAGACAGGCACACAGTCAGTCACATAACACAGACACATACAGTCAATCACATATATACACACACAGACACATACAGTCAGTTACATATATACACAGACAGATAGTCTGTCACACTATATATATATATATATACACACAGTCACATATACACACAGTCAGTCACATATACACAAACACATTGTCACACACACACACACACACACACATATATATATATATGTATACACACACACATACACACGCATACATAGAGTCAGTCACATATATATACACACACAAACACATACACTCAGTCACATATATACACACACATACAAACACATCCAGTCAGTCACAAATATACACACAAGCACATCCAGTCAGTCACATATATACACACAAGCACATCCAGTCAGTCACATATATACACACATACAGTCAGTCACATATATATATACAAACACATATAGTCAGTCACACACACACACACATATATATATATATATATATATTACACAAATATATTCTAATGGGGTGCTGCTGAGACCAAAAAGTTATACAAAATCCAAAGAGATCAGCGCGCTTATCACAGGTGCTCCATAACTCGTGTCCAGATCTATAAATTGCAGGAGTGTCTCTGTATTGTACAATAGGAAGGCCTTTTTGGTCCCTGGTAAGCAATACACATGAAGAGATTAAGCCCCATAAGCAACAGTATTTAGTGTTAGGACTCACCAATATTGGAGAACTTTGACGTAGTGGTGGGCTTAGCATAATATGGCCATATATGTAACCAAATCTCCAATTTTGTTATCTTAGAAAGAAAGGTGTTTATAAGTAGCTTTAATGAAACCTTTAGCTTTAAGAGTTTTTCTCCTATCTGCCTTGAGGTGAGTACGCTTATCTCTTTGAAATTTGTGTGTGTGTGTGTGTGTGTGTATATATATATATATATACACACACATACACACACAAACACATCAAGTCAGTCACATATTTACACACAAACACATCCAGTCAGTCACATATATACACACACACACACATATATACAAACACATCCAGTCAGTCACATATATACAAACACATCCAGTCAGTCACATACAGGGAGTGCAGAATTATTAGGCAAATGAGTATTTTGACCACATCATCCTCTTTATGCATGTTGTCTTACTCCAAGCTGTATAGGCTCGAAAGCCTACTACCAATTAAGCATATTAGGTGATGTGCATCTCTGTAATGAGAAGGGGTGTGGTCTAATGACATCAACACCCTATATCAGGTGTGCATAATTATTAGGCAACTTCCTTTCCTTTGGCAAAATGGGTCAAAAGAAGGCCTTGACAGGCTCAGAAAAGTCAAAAATAGTGAGATATCTTGCAGAGGGATGCAGCACTCTTAAAATTGCAAAGCTTCTGAAGCGTGATCATCGAACAATCAAGCGTTTCATTCAAAATAGTCAACAGGGTCGCAAGAAGCGTGTGGAAAAACCAAGGCGCAAAATAACTGCCCATGAACTGAGAAAAGTCAAGCGTTCAGCTGCCACGATGCCCCTTGCCACCAGTTTGGCCATATTTCAGAGCTGCAACATCACTGGAGTGCCCAAAAGCACAAGGTGTGCAATACTCAGAGACATGGCCAAGGTAAGAAAGGCTGAAAGACGACCACCACTGAACAAGACACACAAGCTGAAACGTCAAGACTGGGCCAAAAAATATCTCAAGACTGATTTTTCTAAGGTTTTATGGACTGATGAAATGAGAGTGAGTCTTGATGGGCCAGATGGATGGGCCCGTGGCTGGATTGGTAAAGGGCAGAGAGCTCCAGTCCGACTCAGACGCCAGCAAGGTGGAGGTGGAGTACTGGTTTGGGCTGGTATCATCAAAGATGAGCTTGTGGGGCCTTTTCGGGTTGAGGATGGAGTCAAGCTCAACTCCCAGTCCTACTGCCAGTTCCTGGAAGACACCTTCTTCAAGCAGTGGTACAGGAAGAAGTCTGCATCCTTCAAGAAAAACATGATTTTCATGCAGGACAATGCTCCATCACACGCGTCCAAGTACTCCACAGCGTGGCTGGCAAGAAAGGGTATAAAAGAAGAAAATCTAATGACATGGCCTCCTTGTTCACCTGATCTGAACCCCATTGAGAACCTGTGGTCCATCATCAAATGAGAGATTTACAAGGAGGGAAAACAGTACACCTCTCTGAAAAGTGTCTGGGAGGCTGTGGTTGCTGCTGCACGCAATGTTGATGGTGAACAGATCAAAACACTGACAGAATCCATGAATGGCAGGCTTTTGAGTGTCCTTGCAAAGAAAGGTGGCTATATTGGTCACTGATTTGTTTTTGAATGTCAGAAATGTATATGTGTGAATGTTGAGATGTTATATTGGTTTCACTGGTAAAAATAAATAATTGAAATGGGTATATATTTGTTTTTTGTTAAGTTGCCTAATAATTATGCACAGTAATAGTCACCTGCACACACAGATATCCCCCTAAAATAGCTAAAACTAAAAACAAACTAAAAACTACTTCCAAAAATATTCAGCTTTGATATTAATGAGTTTTTTTGGGTTCATTGAGAACATGGTTGTTGTTCAATAATAAAATTAATCCTCAAAAATACAACTTGCCTAATAATTCTGCACTCCCTGTATATACACACACAAACACAGTCAGTCACATAAAGACACAATACACAGAAGGTAGCAGGTGTTTTTAAAATAAAAAAAGTTCACATATTATTATGTCCTCATCCCCCTCTCCCTGCTGATATACCTCATTGCAGGAAGTGAGGGGGGGGGGGGGGGGGTCTGTTACAGCACGGGGGCACATAGCAGCTTTCCTTCCAGTCCTGCTGAGCACACCCAGTGCTCGGCACTGTAGAATGGTGCTGGAGAGAGTGGAGCAGGAAATCTGTACAGCCAGTGCACACACTCTGCTCCCTCGCGCACCGCTGGATTAAAGAGAGAGAAAAAAAGGTCACAACTGCGAGGGCACCATGTGGGGCTCACATTACTGGGGTGCCAGGTCAGATTTCCTGGTCACCCTGGCGTCTGGGGGTTTGTCAAGCACTGACAAAGTATATACTGAAAAGCTATTTGGCTATTGCAAAAATGAGTCAGGGCTGCCATCAGGGTGTGACAGGCGATACACCCAAGTGTGCCCCCGTAAAAAAAAAAAGAGAGTAACCGCAGAGTCACTGGCTGGTGGGATCAGAAGATCTACGTTCAGCAGCATCCTGCCAGCAAGCAGGCAGCATGGTGTCTGTGCACTTTCCAGGCACACAAATATTATCCCATTCTGGCTCTCATGCTCCCCACGCGTGCCTGATGTAAGAGTGCCGCGGGAACATGAGAGGCAGCATGGGAACATACAATGCTGCCTGCCAATAGATATGAGGGAGCTGTGGCTGCTGGCCGGGGTAAGTTCTGGGTCTGTAATATAGTGATGGAGCATATCATAGGGTACTGAGGTAAATTTTGGTGTGCAATGTGGGTGATGTATGTACTGGGGTTAGTCCTGGATGTATATTGTGAGTGATGGGGCATGACCTGGGGAGCAGGGTAAGTCCTGGGTGTGCAATGTGGGTGATGGGGCATGTCCAAGGAGCTGCTATGGTAAGGGATGTGGGGGCCATAATGAAAAGAGAAATGGAGAGGGGGGGAGAGGGAAGCCCAGACCATTCAGTCTCTTAAGGGGCCCCACAATTTTTGATAGTGGCCAAGAAATGAGTAAATGTATATTATAATTTTATTTATATTTATTTCTATGTTAAACAATGCATAATTGCATAAATGGGGGACGGGAGATTTGTTAGGTATTAGAAAAGGCCGGAAGGAAGACATGCTTCGATGTCTTTAGCTACTGGAGCCTTTAGCTACTGGTGGGACGCTCTCATTGCGGCAGGTCAAGTGATCAATGTGGATCACGTGACCTTCCGTGATAAGTGTAGCCGGGAGCTCGAGACAGGCAGCATGGAGACTTGTCTTTGCACCTGGGCAGTGCACAGACTCAATGCTGTCTGCTTGCTGACACGGATCTTTCAATCTTCCCAGCCAGTGCATCTCCGGCAAGCTTTTTTTTTTTTTTAGCTGGATTAAGGCCAGAGAGCAACAGGAAGGTGAGTTCTGGGGAAGGGGTTAAAACTTTTTTTGGGGCGAACTGTCTGTGGCATATTAATGGGCATAATATTTGTGGCATATTAATGGGCAGACTAATCGTGGCATATTAATGGGAAAATTGGCTGTGGCATATTAATGGGCAGACTAATAGTGACATAATGGGCAAATTGGCTGTGTCATAGTGATGGGCAGGGTAATAGTGCCATAGTAATGGGCAGGGTAATAGTGCCATATTAATGTGCAGACTAATAGTGCCATGTTAATTGGCATACAAATAGTGGTATGTTAATGGGCAGACTAATAGTGACATATTAATGGGAACATTGGCTGTGGAATATTAATGGGCATACTAACTGTGGTATATTTATGGGCAAATTGGCTGTGAAATATTAATGGTCAAATAGTGGCATATTAATGGACATATAGGCTGTGGCATATTAATGGACATATAGGCTGTGGCATATTAATGGACAAACAGTGGCATAATAATGGGCAGACTAATAATGGCATGTTAATTGGCTGTGGCATATTAATGGGCAAATTGGCTTTGACATAGTAATGGGCAGACTAATAGTGGCATATTAATGGGCAAACTAATAGTGGCATATTAATGGGCAGACTAATAGTGCAATATTAATGGGCAGACTAATAGTGCCATATTAATGGGCAAATTGACTAGTATATTTATGGGCAAATTGGCTATGGCAGATTGGCAAAATATGAGGGCAGAATGGCAAATAAAAGAAATGTAAAAAAAAAATGCATTTTCTCAATCATATTTTTTATTATGGAAAAGAAAAATGTTTTTTTCATGTAAGGTCATCTTATATTTACTGGGGGCCTTACAATACCTGTAGCCCAGGGGTCTACAATGTCTTAATCCGGCCATGCCCATAGAAAAAGTAAAAGCCTATAAGATGATAGTGTTTTTATACCCTACAGAGTTGCTGCATATGGCCTGATAGAGGACAATGAGGTTTATATGCATTTATACTTTTCATGTCAGTGTGTATAATGAAAGTTTTACTTGCAGCATAGGAGGTGATAGAAAGCTAAAAGAAAATTATTCTTGTATAGAATGAGACATGTAGTTAGTAAAAAGTGCTGACTTTGAGAACAATAACACAGTTTGAAACACTGAAGTCTGGCGAATTCTGTGTGACCTTGTGTGAGTCACTGTCTCCTTGAGCTCCAGACACTAAAAATTATATTGTAAGCCCTGGTGTGTCTGAAAGAATTCAGAGTACACTGTCAGCTCTCTAGTAGAATAAATCATTTTACAAATATATAGCTGATTTATTTAAATTACATAACCTTGGGAAATGGAGACATTTGTATTATATTTATAGAATACTTTCCTAAATTACATCTATGTGGATCTGCATTCCTTTTTCAATAAAACATTTAAGCAAATTATTTGGGCTAGATGTATTTAATGTACTTCAGTGCCCCAACTGGGTATATCTTCTAATGTCAGCTTCCACCGCCCCTCCAACCACTGAACCTCTCTCGCTTGGTAAAGCCTTCATACCCAGTCATCAGCCCACAACTTGATGTAGTTTAATGCAGTTTTACCCAAGAACCAGTCGAGACGTGGCCTAGGGTGGAACTGAAAAAGGAGCAGTAACCACATGGATAAAAATTACACAATAGGGTTAACAACAGACCATGGTTACTTAACAGACAATAGTCACTTAACCTCCCAAACCGAAACCTACCCCCAAACAGAGTCTGGTTCCGGTGGGCCTAAAAGTAACAGATTCAGGTAAAGGATTATATGATGATGTCTGGGCCAGGCATTCCCACTGCCTCAGTCATCCCAAAGGTGATCCAGGTCTATCAATAACCCAGCGCAAAGTGGTATCCATCACAATATCCTTTCGCTTTAATTGTGGTAGTTTATGTAGACCTTATTTATCCAAATTAAGCTGCCTATTTACAAAATAGATGAAAAATGCATGGCTTGATTTGTTCTCAAATCAGCCAATGGCTAAAATAAGTCCAGCGACATAAAATCAATTCACTAGACTATGATTTATCAGAAGAATTTTTTTTAACTTTTTTATTATCAAACATAGAAAAAGAGAAAACAAATACATTGTCATCTTTAATATTATATTAATAAAATTGCATAAAATAAGTTATATTCACCAAAATACATTTGATCTTCTTTTTCACAAACTCACTCACTCACTATATTCATTCATACCACATTCATTCTTGGGTTGGTGCCCAACCAAATGTAATCATTACATTAAATTTCATTATTATATATCATTTTTCCTACTAATCCAACTACACCATATTTTTTCATACATTATTAGAGATTTCCCATTATTGGACCAAAATGCCTTTTCCATTTTGGGCTTGATATTGAATTTGTTGTTCTACTTTGGCCCAAGATAATTTCCAATTCCTAACAATCTCGATCTTTACCGCCAACACTATATGTATCAGTAGGAATTGTATCTCTTTTTCTTGTACCGGTGGTTTTAGGTGGAGAAGGGCGAAACCAGGAGTCAATCTAATATCCTTATTTATCAAGTTTGTTATTTTCACTTCAATCTGTTTCCAAAATATATTTATTTGAGGGCAATCCCGCCATATATGTTTGAAGGATCCCTCTCCACTCCCACACCTCCAGCATTGTACTTTGTATTTCGGATATATTTTACCCATTTTTTTTTGTGTTAAATACCACCGAAGGATTCATTTGTGATAAGTTTTTATCAGAGCAATAAATCACACAAAAAAAATTTGTTCACTCAACCAATCAGAAGAATCTTTTATTGCATAGTCATTCAGAAATGTAAAAGGTCACTCCTTGAAATGGCAAGGAAGCCATCACAAATCAGACTGGCAGACATACGCTTTAGAAAACAAACCAAAAATAACTTCCATATGCTGTGGAAAAGTTGTGGCACTGGAAAGAGAAAGAGCTGAACAAAAAATGAAAATTTCCAGCATTTCACTTATCCTTTTCCAATAGTATTTGTTTATTATTTATTGGGAAACTATTAATACAAATTAATACAAATCTTAGGACTGATCTTTTAATATAGAAGTACAATTCCCCTGGCTCCTATAAATAACGAGGCTCCTTAATGGTGTATTTAGACTCCTGAAGACTACAAATACAGCTATAACGTGGGACCCGGGATCCACGGACTTATATAGCAATAATAGCAGGATCCGTTACAAAGAAGGTTTTCTAGTATTGTAATCCAAGGCTTTACTAATCCTGTGAGCCATAGCTCTTATAATGCCTACTTCATGTCTTCTTTCATTGACATTAAAGTGCCATTTTGCTTGCTACTACAAAATAACCAGGCTGGCGTCTGAGGGCTAAATAAATATGTGAACACCTGTTGTAATTATCTTAACTGTGATGGGTATATGTTTGTTCTTTTACTGCAGTATAAATGAAGAATAAATGCTTCTCTGATAGTATGTTAACCAGTACAACTGTTAATAAATATACAAATATTCTAGATAGAACCGACTAGAACTATAGCTATATATAATCTTCACTCAATTTTTTTGTGTGTCTCTTTTCAGATATTAACTTGCGGAGAAATCCGTAATTCAGCTATTCATTATGTGTGATTTTGGTCTGAATTCAGCGATTTTTGCCAAACTCAGACTGAGATTTCGTCCCTTTTCTTAAAGTCCCAAAATATCATTAAAGTCATGTGTGGTCAAAACTGTTACGTGGACAGTGTGGGTGTATTGCAATAGTGGTAGAATGTATAGGAACTAATGGGGAGCTTGAGGCAACCTTTTCGCTTAAAATAAATAGCTGCCTTGGTATCCCAAAGAAAATAATTAACTATTTTGGGCCAGTTCAGGATAATTTTTATGATCCCTGAATTCCCCAATATAAATGGCCATTTGGATCATCAAAATGATCCTATTATGGGTGAAATTCACCATTTTATGATGAAATTCAGACCTAAATTAATAAAGCACTTTATGTGAGCATGGTCCCATATCCACCACTCTCTTAGTGCTGATTCAGTCATGCAGCCCTGTACTGATGAGGAGCAGTTATGGTTGGGATTTGTACTTGTGACAATAACCGCTCGGGAACATTATAAGCAATTTAATCTATACAAGTTTTACCTTTTTTATTTACAGTTTAATTGTTAGTGATATTTAGACTCCCTGCCTTAAGTAGATGGCTAATGTTTTAAAACCCTTCCTCCCAATGGAAGTCTAATGGTTTTGCCCTGTTTTTTTAGTCTTCAGTTGCAATAAATCATTCTGTTGTTTTAACCCTGAAATAGTCTTTGATAGTTATTTGGCGAAGGGAGAGCTAATATTGAAGCTGAGTCAGTATTGTAAGTCAAATAGACTGCGATTCATCCATAGTTCAGGGTGCTTTTTACCCTAGTACCATCACTCATTCCCAGCAGGGCAGCCTCCAGCAGTGGTGTTATACACACGCCAATTATTTTACTAGCATAGCTCTTGAAATGTTTGGTCTCTTGTTCCCCCATATGAATTTTAATGTGGAGATAGTTGAAACAGGCAAGATGATTGTGGAAGACACCCACACAAAGCTAGTTTAATATATGTATGAAAATCTTGGTGGGGAGTTTAAGAGGTTTGTTAAAAGTCCACTCTTAACAAAACATGTTTTTGAGGACTTGTGCTCAGTGGACTTCATCGTCACCCAGAGAGTGATCTCTGAGGTCTCTCACGTGCAAGATGTTAGCAGTGGCACCAACCATAATATGTGAACTGTACTCAGTACCAGAGAGACAAATAAACAATAGTCACATATGCCTGTAAGAGATTCCAATATCATAACCCTGTACCAGCGAACAGAAATATTGTTGCCTGACAAGAATATTGGGTCATGATAGAAAAAAAACTGCATGGTTAGGATTCAGTGCCTATTATAGGGAACAGCATTCTAAAAAACCTAGTGCAGCCAGAAGCATATTCCATTATTAAACTCAAAAAAGTGTACTAGAGAAGCTCCAGCTCACTTGGAAACACCTACGTATTGTAATATAATGTGTACTCCTACTCTGTACAGCTATTAAACCACTATAGCAACAAAAAAAAAGAAACCACTTATTTTAAAAATGCATTAAATTGGTTTATTTTTTCCCCTCTCTACAATATTGACCCCTTTTTATTGTTTTTACTATGTTTCAGTTTGGCACAAGTGATTTATCATGGCAGTTTCTGCACGGTCAGTTCAGTGAAAAAAGTACAGCACGGTCTGTACAACATGGTGCGCTGCATTGTTCATTAAGCCTAACCTGCTTGCATCTGTCAAAATGGGCTTTATACTGAAGGAAAAAATGGACAAACCTGCAACTTTGTATTCACAAATGCGACTTTTCATTCCCATTTTGTATATAGTCTGTGACAGAATTCTTACACAATAATTATATCAAGGGACGTAGCTAACCACAGTCATGGCCTACTGCAACTTGACAGAGCTCCGCGCCTGAAGGGTAACAAGGGGATCCTGTCTGCTCTGAGCATCCCTGGGACACTCAGACTCATCACCGACGAACAGTGGAACTCCCCTGGAACACTTCGAGATCGGACATGCTTCCCGCAGACGCGACCGGAACACAACGGACAACTCCATCTCTACTGGCGTAGGTTCTCGGTCTACCTCGATGGCCGTGACGCTCACACATCATGGAGGTATAATTTCACCACCTCGTCGGCCGCTCACATCTGCGGAGACCTCGATCGCGGACCAGAAGATCTGTCCCGCCACGAGGAGTGCTTAGTGCTTCCAGACCCTGACTGACGTTATTTTGGGTAAAAAAAACTCCCTGACCGGTGGCCATATTCTCGGGCCCTACCTTGCCTGAAGCTGTGTGTCCATACCAAGTATTTGGAAGCCTGAGGCTCCATATTGCACTCTGGCTCTGACATCTCCGAGGTTGTAAGATTGATATCCGTTACATGTCCCGAGAGGAGTCCCCTCTCGCATAAGATGCCACGGGACACACTAACTTCCCTGGTCACATAGACTTGCTAAGCCTCCCAGCCTGCCACACACTTTTTTGGACCTTCCATATTTTACTCAGGAGGTCTATCCAGAACGCTTTCACACTTCTGCCCTGCTCTATTGCGGGATACTTGGATTGATGAATGCTTAATGGCCAACCATAGTTGAAAGATCAGAGGGGTGGCTATTCTTTTCAGCTCCTCCACCTCCTATGAGATACACCAGAGCATCAAAGATACCCAGGAATGTTACCTCATTTTGGAAGCCACCATTAATGGACGAAGACTTCTGTTAATGAACATTTACGTACCCAACAATTTTTCAAGTTTGCCCGATCTGCCCGTGGTCCTAGGGGATGACTTCAACACAGTGGCCGATATTACCCTAGATACTTTGGATGGTCACAGAGCGCATCCTACTCACGCAGATGAAAAGGTCAATTTTCTGCTAGGACACATAGGTCTAACAGATATATGGCAAATACTGAACTCAAACTCTAGGGAGTATACCCACTTTTCTCATGTTCACAATTCTGAATCATGTATTGACTATTTATTGTTATCTAGGCATTTATTGGCTGACACCACTGACGCCACAAAACACACAAAGGTCCTATCAGTTCAGGGCATTCCTGTCTTCGACGTGGCCCGACAGAAGACAAACTGACTAACACAACACATAGACAACATTTGGAAACTTTCTTAACGGAAAAGGCCACTAGTCATTTAGAAAAGAGCAAACAGCGATTTTTCCAATTGGGGGGGAGAATCAGGCAGATTACTCAAGAATGGCCAAATATAGATATCCGTCATAACAACACACTAATTTCCGACCCCAAAACCATTCTTTCTGATTTTCAGAAATATTATACCGAACTGTTCTGAAAAGGGCAGGATGACACCACATTGGGCATCTCCATACTCCAGCAGGCAAAACTACACAGAATCTCTAACGCCCGCAGAGAGATGCTAAATAAACCCATAACACCGGAGGAAGTTGCACACACAATAGCCCACCTGCCGTATCAAAAATCTCCAGGCCCGGATGGCTTCCCCTCTGAGTACTACAAATGACTTAAACCAGAAATCACTGATACCCTCACTGCCCTCTATAACAAAATTTACATCAACCACACTCCGGCCTATTCTATCCTTTCCTCAACAACTATCCTGATACTAAAACCAAGACAGGGAATCCCTAGAGGCGTATCGCCCCATCACCTTATTAAACTCCGACATAAAAATTCTTACAAAAATCATAGCAAATAGACTGCAGAAATTTCTCCCCACCTCCCTGCACATCTCACAATTGGGCTTTCTACACGGACGTTCCCCTACAGTCGGCATTAGAGCTGCCCTAGCCACTATTGCCAAAGCCTACGCTACTACCACACCTCACCACAACACAGTGATATGTCTCGATGTGATTAAGGCATTTGATAGCATTGCATGGCCCCATATAATCCGTATCTTAACATACAGATTCTTTGGGGCAAACTTTTTAGCACTTTTTCGAAACATCTACTCAGATTAATTTACCACGCTACTGGTAAATGGCACTCCATCATGCTCACTTCAGCACCAGTCCGCCCCCAGCATGTAGCCAGCAATACATGTGCAATGGAGAGAGAGAAAAAAATCTTGTGGCTGCCTGCTGCCGGGATACATGTATGCCGGCAGCAGGCACCCCCCACAAAGCTGGCGGCCTAGTTCGCCTATAGGAAGCACAAGCCCTGCTTATTATATGTAAACGACACCGGCAGAGAATGGTCACTTATCAACCACATAATCATGGATTTTGGTAAAATTTGTGGATTCTCTGTCAACTACGCTAAATCAGCAGCACTATATCTACGGAACCCCCTGATCCCTCCTAACATGCCCATAACCCCTTTACATTTGGCACGCACGTCCCTGTCATATCTAGGTGTTCAGATTCCCAGGAAACCCCAGAAACTATATTCACTGAAGTACACCCAGCTCACCAAGAAATTATCTTCATTGCACTCATTGATGTTATCATACATAGAACGGGCGGCCCTGATCAAAATGATCAGCTTCCCCCGTCTCCTATACCACCTCCAATTCCTACCTCAGACACAGGGACATCGAACTCCTGAACTCTGCATTTAATCATTTTATCTGGGAAGGGAAACCCTAGAGTGAGCCTAGCTAAACTACAACAACCTGTCCAAATGGGTGGCCTCAACGCTCCCAATATCCGGGACTACAACCTGGCTGCCCTGCTACGCTATCGACTGTATCACACAGAGGACCTATTACACCGACGTTGCTCTTGACCAAGGCCGATACCCTGCAATCAGTCTCCCGGCCTTACTACATATACCGACAGGGTTACTGCCGAAAGAAGTGCGCAATACCCCGCTTCTTTATGACCCCATTAGGGCGTGGCAGCTGCTGCGTGCCCGTATGGGTTTGAGCTTCACCCACTCAACCTTCCTCCCATTCCTGAAGAATCCGGGTTTTCACCACGGCCAAACTTCTCACCCCTTTACTCTTTGGGACAAGTTTGAAATTCATAACATATGACCCCTAATCTGCTTCCCCAGGAAACAAATTCTAAGCTTACATAGCATTAAAGATAACGTTTCAAATCTACCCATAAACCCCTTTGTGTATGCCCAAATACAAAGCTTTATTGCTCGCACCACATCTAAATTTGCCGCGAATGACTGGGACAACTCTCTTGACGATTTTATTGCCAGAGCACACAATTCTCGATACTCAACGACACACATCCAACGCCTGACCAACAAACCTATAGATTATTCTAAATCGTAGACAGGCCCCATCAAGTGGTTGCAACTTCTCACTAACATGTCTTTGGAATACCTACTTAAGGCGCACATCACCCTACTACACACTGTTAAATCCACGGCATATAAAGACATGTTTTAAAACTGCTAGACAGGGCCTATATCTCCCCGGCTAAAGGAAAATGTATGTGTCCTCAATCTGATCTTAACCACTGTTTATGGTATTGTAAATATATATGTAGCTTCCGTGTCAAAATTCAACATTTTGGAATTCGGTTCCCACTGACCCCGGCGTTCGCGTTTTAGGATTCACTGCCAACCCCTTTCCCAGAGTGAAACTGGCCAGAATACTGATGGGTGTAGCCAATAAAACCATACAGGTGTGGATTAAGAAAGACAAGCCTTCCTTAAAGGTCTTTCAGGACAAATAGTTTTTCTTATTTAGAATGAACTGGCTTATAGCACGTCAGAACACCCAACAGTCTACAAACTTTTTTGGGGGGGATTGGAAATACTATATAGACTCCCTTCCCATAGACACCAAAAAACAAATCAAAGCTACATTCCAAAATTCTCCATGGTATATGGACCAGATCCTGCAAGGCATTGACCCCATTCCACAGGTTGTTTGATTTCATACCCATGTCTCAAGGTACATTGTTTTAGTACCGACCGGCCGATTTTCTAGGTGTGGTTCCCAATTAGCTGATTGAGCCCGAGAAATCCCCCTAGCATGAAGGTTCACAGATTTCAGACTACATTATCTCTTGGTCACCTGGTATCTGAAGACGTGTTGTATTGTTATATGTTTAACCCCTTGGCGACACAGGACGGACTAGGTCCGTCCTGTGTGCCGAGGCGTTAGTGACACAGGACGGACCTAGTCCGTCCTGTGTCAAAACGAGCACTGAAAGCGGAGTTTTTCCGCTTTCAGTGCTCTAAGGGCATTGTAACGATGCTTCCGTATGGAAGCATCGTACAATGCTAAAAAAAATGCCCGTCGGCATTTCGATCGCTCCGGAGAGCGATCGAAATGCCGGTTTTAAAGGCACAGAGCCTTTAAAACGCGGGCATTTCAAAAACGAGCATAGGAAGTGAATCTTTCGCTTCCTATGCTCAGAAAGTGTTTCTGATTGCCTCGCAAGTCGAGGCAATCAGAAACACAAAAAAAAAATGCACGATCTTGGTCACTGGGTGACCAAGATGGCGCTGCCCTTCTAAGGGCAAGAGCACAGGAGGCAGGAAGTACCTGCTTCCTGTGCTCTCTGGCTGTCACACGATTGCCTCTTCACAGAGGCAATCAGTGACTGCCAGGCACACTGACAGGCAGTGGGGGATGTTCTGCTGAACATCCCCACTGACTGGTCAGATCAATATTAACCCTATATTGATCTGACCAGTTATGATCTGTCTCCCTCTCCTCACATTTTTTTTAGTGAGGGAGAGAGACAGATCAAAGTTCTAAAAGTAAGTAAAAGTTAAAAAAAAACAATAAATACACAACACACAAATAATAAAACAATAAAAAAAAAATTTATTAAAGCAATTCCCTGCGTTTAACCCCTTCCCTGCCACTGATCTTGCATAAGCAGTGATCGTGCACATCAGCGCATTTATTTTTGCTGTTTGTGCATTTTTTAGGGGTTAATTTTTTTTGTACTGTAATTTATTACAGTACTAAAAAGGCTCTTCTAAGAGTTATTAACCCCTTCTTTGCCGTCGATCACTGCTTACGCAATGATATTGACGCCAAAGCAATTTTTATCTGTCTGCATATTTATTTATTTTTTTACACATACCCGCTAGGGGATTACATGTAAAGTAAAAATATTAGAGTTTTTTTTTTTTTTAAGCTGCCTGAGTGCATAGCGATCAGTAACAGCGAATTAGTGGCAAAGGCGGTTTGGTGATTTCTCAATTAAGCTCACCATTCGCCCTGGTCAGATCAAAATTGGTCGGATCAATATTCACAAATATTGATCTGCCTCCCTCTCCTCACTTACATTTTTGTGACGGAAAGAGACAGATCAGTATTAGTGATATAAAAAAACATTTTATAAAATTGGCAGGTTTTATGAAAGTCTTTCACTGTGTATTAACCCCTTCCCTGCCATTCATCACTGTGTAAGCAGTAATCTTGCACAGCAACAGTATGTTTTGCTGTCTGCACTGTTTTATGGATTAATTTCTTTGTACTGTAATGTATTACAGTACTAGATAGGCTCTTATTAACCCCTTCTTTGCTCGAGATCACTGCTTACGCACTGATTCTGAGGCCGCGGACTCAGGGTTCGATTTTGACCCTATTCAGCTTTCTGATACATCATCTAGCGATGTATCGGTGGCTGCTGAGCCCTTGCCACAAGTAGTGATGGGGGTCTACCGATAAAAAAATATATTGTTTGGTGGGGGTAAATTACATTGGCTGGCTTCAAAGATATATCCCATAAAGGACACGGACGCAGGTTGACTACATGTCAAAATTCCAAGTTGGAATTTTGAGATGCGCATCTCACAAATGTTGCCTTCTAGCCAAAAACAAACCAACAAACCTATGCATGGGTGCTATCCCTGTACTCGGGAGATGTTGCTGAACACATATTGGGTTGTTGGTTGGCAGTGGCAAATACCAGAATCTGAAAATTCCTGCCTGAACTACAATGTGTGTGGGGAAAAAATGACATCCCAACCCTTTGACATAGGTTGGTGGTAGAATTAGCACTTGGAAAGTGTTAAAATACCACAATTTTAAATACCCTAGGATGTCTAGTTTTCCAAAATATATGGTTTTATGGGGTAAAATACTTTGACAGGCTTCAAAAGTGTCCCAAATGGAACATGGGCGCAGGCTGACTACATGTCAAAATTCCAAGTTGGAAATGCACCCCCCCTAAATGTGGCCTTTTAGCCCCCAAATAATCTAACTAACCTACACATGGGTGGTATCCCTGTACTCAGGAGATGTTGCTGAACACATATTGAGGTGTTGTTAGGCACTGACATATAACAGGATCTGTGAATTCATGCCCAAAGTACTATGTATGTGAAAAAAAATTACTATCCATAACATTGACATAGGCTGGTAGTATAATTAGTGCATGGAAAGTGTTAAAATACTACCATTTGAAATACCCTAGGGTGTCTAGTTTTTAAAAATATATGGTTTTGTGGGATAGAATACACTTTTTGGCTTCAAAAATGTCCCAAATGGGACATGGGCGCAGGTTTTCTGCACGTCAGAATTCCAAGTTGGAAAACCAAAAAGCGCACCTCTCAAATGTGGCCTTTTAACCCCCAAATAACCTAACCAACCTATACATGGGGGGTATCCCTGTACTCAGGAGATGTTGCTGAACACATATTGAGGTGTTGTTTGGCACTGACATATAACAGGATCTGTGAATTCATGCCCAAAGTACAATGTATGTGAAAAAAAATTACTACCCAAAACATTGACATAGGCTGGTAGTATAATTAGTGCATGGAAAGTGTTAAAATACTACCATTTGAAATACCCTAGGGTGTCTAGTTTAAAAAAATATATGGTTTTGTGGGGTAGAATACACTTTCTGGCTTCAAAAATGTCCCAAATGGGACATAGGCGCAAGTTTTCTGCATGTCAGAATTCCAAGTTGGAAAACCAAAATGCGCACCCCCTAAATGTGGCCTTTTAGCCCCAAAACAAACCAACAAACCTATGCATGGGTGGTATCCCTGTACTCAGGAGATGTTGCTGAACACATATTGAGGTGTTATTTGGAAATACCCCTTCACATTTTAAGGTAATGTTTACCTAAATTGCAATATATGTGAAAAAAAAAAAAATGATTTTTTGCTGCAAACTTTGGCATAGATTGGTGGTAAAATGGCTACATGAAATGTGTCAAAATACCCCAAGTTAAATGCCCTGAGTGGTCTAGTTTTCAAAAATATGTACATGTTGGGGGTCATTCATGGATTTAGTACAGAAATCAGTGTTACAATGTCACTATCGCTAATTTTGAAAGAAAGGATTTTAAAATAGCTTTGCACCACTTATAGTTCTGGCACTGTAACATGAATAAAAAAGCACAAAAACATAAAAACATGGGCTATTTCTGAACTCAGGACATATATTAGAAACTTTTTAGCAGTGTATTTTTGTTGTCTCTTGTACATGAGTATACGATTTTTCAAATAAAAGTCATAAAAAAATATTTTTTCAATTTTTTTGCCATATTTTATTATTTTTTTTACATCAAATTATATGCTATTATCAAAATTATGGTATCAAAAGAAAGCCCTTCTTATAACGATAAAAACGATATATAGATTGTGCGGGTACACTAAATGAGACAGAAATAAATTACAGCAAAACACAAACACCTCAGAAATGTTAAAACAGCCCATGTCACCAAGCGTCGGACAAGCCAAAAAAGTCATGTCACTAAGGGGTTAAACTTCATTTGTTTGTTTCACATTGTTATTTGGGTCATACACACCCCACGGTGGCTTCTCCAGACACAGAACTATCAACAGTACGAGGCATACATGTCGCTGAATGACTCATCACGTCTGTATTACCTTTTATGTCATCATTCAATGTCACCATGTACTTGATTGTTTCCTGTTACCAATGTATTTGAGCATCTTCTGTATATGCTACCCAGACCCTAAATAAAAAATGTTATAGAAATAATTTTAAAAAATAAAATAATTATATCAACAGGCGGACAGTGACCTGCTGGCAGAACTAAATTTATACATGTGGATAGAGAAGAATATTGGCGCAATTGCGCTACATTTCTGACGATAACACCTTTCATACATAACCCTATTTAATAAGGGATTGTGAAGGAGATCAGTTAGATATTATTATTAGTTATTGCACCCCCATGTCTCACCAGTTATAAGGGACCCAACTGGCTTTCTCCTCACTTCCCCCTTTACTCACCTTTTCCTTTTAAAATTTCCCTGACACCTTTTATATAAAGCAGGACAGATATGTCTGTGAATATACCAATCCCTGCCAGAATTGGGGAGAGTTTGTGAGCAAAGCAGAGGACGACTATTCCTGTATCTGCCTCCCACCCTTCCATGACAAGAACAGCAAACTCAAGAAATTACCCTGAAAAAATAACCAGGTAAAGAGGATGTCCGGAGGGGTGGGGGGAGATCGCATCAGGATTTGGAATGAGACAGTTCTGCATGGCCAGTTCAGTGCTAGAGGTTAGCTTTTAGGGTGAGTGGTTAGGATAGGGTTAATGCTTTCTTCTCTTGCTCAGTATGATTTTTTTTCTGGGACAGTTCAGCATGCCATTTTGAACTGACCACGCTGAACTAGGCGCAGTAGCTGGCCATTCTGTACTTAACCTGATTAAATAGGCATGCTGTACTGGCAGCACTGAAATGTCAGTGCTAAACTGGGTGTGTACCATTTCACTCCAAAAATGGGCATCCCATACTCTTAAATGGTGGCAGCGTCAAAAACCTTGAAATGACAATTCTATCTTACCACCCTCTTTACGCCACTATAGTAAAACCGGCTGCCTACAGTGTCCATGTCATAGAGTTCACAGAAGTACTCAGAATATGTGCATTTAGAGTAGGCTGGACACAGAGGGGTTAATCAGAGCAGCATGTGAATTGCACCTCTCTACTCAGTCGTTGGCACTCAGCTTGATGAGTTCTGGTTACCTAGCAACTAACACCCACATGAACTCAACACGCGGCACAACAAGGCCGACATCAACGAACAGGGACAGCGTCTTGCAAAAAGAAACAAAATATGCTAAAGCATTCATGTATATGATGTAGCCATGTATTGCAATTGATAAACTGTAGGTCCAAGAGGTTTGTCTCTGGTCTCTAGTATATTTGTATAATGCAAATTGTTTCATGCATGTTAAGCTGACCTGTGTTTCTGGCAGTGCAAGGGTTTACGTGGGAGGGAGCTACAGAAAGAGAAAAGTAGACAAATCCAGGTCACTTCTTTGTGCTTGATGCCCTGGAGGGATTGCAATGTGATGGTCACATGCCTCCCTTTTGGTGAGGTAGTATCGAAAAAAATGCATACATACATTTATTATTTCAACACTGGGTTCAAGGTTTAGTAAAAATAAGTATTGACATTTATTTAAAAGGTATAATTGATTTCTAGTCTTTGGGAATAGGTTCTGAATGGCAATGATTTCTTGATCCTGGCACAAAGTGGACAGCAAAAAACCCCATCATCACTGTATACTACTTAGTGGTCCTCCATGGTATTGATGCCACAAGTGCTTTAGACATTTGCACAAAACCAAAAAGTTGACATACTCCCGATTACATATTCAGAATTAAAATGTCTGCATAATCATTGTGCATCAATTGCAGACCAAGTTCTATAATTACCATTGAATAAGCACACTTCAAATGTGAATGGTAGCACATCTTCCACCTAAAGCTTATGAACCCAATAAGCGTAAGCTCTCTGAGCTACAAATTCCCCTTAGCCTCAATGCCACCCTAAAACTAAGTACTCAATAATTTGCCAAATTAGTGACACCCTGGCTGAACTGTCTGAACTCACAACTTTAGTGGTAATACAGTAGAATGACACGGTATATAGAAATGACAGAATTTGGGATGTGGTCCACTTACTAAAAAGTGAACTGTGGCAAACAGACAAAGCAAAAATCAGGCAATTGTAAAAAAAAAAAAAAAATCCAACTTGGATAAAGAGCGAGCACTCTCTCCATAGTAGGGTTTCCTCTGGCATTCATGGTCGAATACACATTCACATATGTTAGTGTGGATTATTTCCAGGGATGGAAATGACCCATAGTTATGTATATTGTGAGCTTTCGGCATACCATATTGACCTAGTCATTGCCCACAATGAAAAACAAGGGCGGGGGTTAAAAGGCCAGTCTTCATAATATTGTACACACACAATATATTCCATGCGCTTCAGGGCTCATCTGCAGCAGAAACAAACTCAGAGGAGCATGAACAGAAATATCCGAATACCCATCTGAATTCGCAAAGGCAGCGTCAGAAAATAAATCATTTGCTTCAGTACTGAAACGATAGATTTTTTTTTTTTTTGTGCTTGCGAGAAAATCCTAACCTTGTACGGTTGAGATATTGACAAAGAGACAGATAAGTCACATCCTCTAATGATACAACAGCTGCTGTGATAGAACAACGTGAGTTGAGACATGAATATAGAAACATTGATGGCAGATAAAACAGCTTGGCCCACTTAATCTGCTTTTATCCTGTTCAATCTAAAATCAGGCCATTTTTAATCATTGGACTTTATTACAAACCAAAAGCGCCTAGCGTCTATATAGTTTGTTTGCTACATGCTTTTAAAAATAACCACAAATCATTTTGTGTCATTTTTTGGATCAGCACAGGTTAACCAAATAAAGGCCAATGTCAGTCGTGGTCCAGGCAAGGTATTTATTTTCCAGTGATCTTTACTGGTGCTAAATCAGCAGAGAACTTCATACTCTTATAAGGTCTTCAAGGGGTTAAGCAATCAGTGGCAAAGAACTATGTTCCTCTCCCATGTGATCCAATATTCAAAATATGCACAGTTGGAAGATCTTGAAAAAACACGCTTCAAGAATCAATGTCTTAATGGCTTTCTTTAGCCCATACCATCTCCTCTGGGAAGCTCATCCAGCTTCCAAATGAAATTAAATGTAGCTAGGAGCTTCGCCTAGCAATGACTGAATTGCTAGACAATTAAGTTACACAACGCACCACTCTGAATAAATGAATACCAATTACCATAAAACAGCAATTTACACTGCTCTAGTTTTGTATTCCAGTTTGCCTACAGTAGCATGCTATAATAGATAGAAAATACATGCCCCCGTTGTTTTTGTACCATGTCAAGTCAACTTTCCATACAACAAAACTGTGTGAGAGAGAAAGTACATGTACTTACACACCGATACAATAACTCACTTCTAAATGAAGACATTTTGTAGCATTTGCATAGTGTTCTAGCTTTGGCAAGCTCCCACTCCAATAATTCAAGAACATTGTGGGGCACAGTGCCTGTAAGCTGCAATATAAATCTGTCATATTTGTCAGCATGGACCACCAATGACTCCCCATCGGTTGTCTTCAATAGCTGGATTGCATTCTATAAGGATCGCAGAAGCTCAATATAGTTAAACCCAGTGCTTTAGGAGGGGGAATCCAGTACTAGAGAGGTAAAGGTTTTAGTCCTATATATTGTAAGGTAGCAGTGCACAGTACTAGTGGACACCCCCAGAAAGAAAAGAAATTCATGGTTAGACTCTGTATCTATAATGCCTTTGAAAATCAGGTTAGCTCCTTGTCACTTCAAAGAGTATGTCTTACTTACCAGCATCTGGGGATTCCCAGTTTTGTGGATGCTGCCTTTCTCCCTTTAAGTTTCAGAATAGAAAAGTCCAATTCCACAGAATAGTAGTAGCTTCCTGAGATCCCGTCCTTTTTCTCGCTCTTGTTTCTAATCACTAAACATGCCTGCTCTCATTCACAGCATGTTTCTGCCTCTCATCTTTCCAGCAAGTCCCCCTATTTCTCACATGCATGCGTTTTTATCCCCCCTCTTCAGCTTTCCGACAGCCTGTAGGGAATGACAATCTGTGATTGAAGCAAGGTTCATGAAAAGAAAAAAAATACTTAAATAGGAAGCGGAAGGAAGATATTATACAAGGAAAGGTGAATAACTATCGTCTGGTAGTGGAAAGATGCAAAAGCTTCTGATCTGACTCTGACAAGATGAAGAAAGACCCATTAAATCCTGAAGATGCCGAGTGATGATGTGTGATTGGTAAGACTTAAGGTGCTAATAATATCTTCTAATTTATTTATAAGATTTTCCAAATGCAATGTATATAAAAAAAAAATAAGGTTTGTTCATTACATCAGTGGAGAAAAATTCTATTACTGCTGAAGTATTAAACTGTCAAAATGAAATATTCTATGCATAACATATGAGAAATATATCCAGAGACAGAAGTTTATGTGAAAATAAACAGCATAATTTAGAGTACATGCAGTAGAAGTGATTTAATATTTGTGGTCTAGGCATATGCTGTGGACTACAACTCCCATAATGCTCAACTGTTGCTGGCAACAATTCTACCATTTAGAAAATAATCTTAAGGACCGACCCAATATGTGCCTGTATTCGGCCCTAATTCAACACTGATATCTGCCGAAAGTTTTGCACAAGAAAAAAATATCCCAGACATACTGAAAAGAATCCGAACTTCAACTGAAATATACCAAACTTCCATAGCAAATAGGCCCAGTTTCAAGAGATTGATACAATAATACAATATCTCAATACAATCGTACTGATACAACCATCTTACGGCCAATCACCATCGAGGAATCTGTGTCTAAATACTAAGCACATGGCAAAATGGCTGCCTCACATGGATACGCTGTAAGGTTGTGTATAGAGACTGTAGCTGTGCAGAGAGTATGAGCTGGAGAGAGGGTGGGCAGACAGGACATTGCAGCAATTAACATGTACAAAAAAATGCTCCAAGTAGCCAAAAGTCATGGGTTTTGCAGTACATATCAATGTCAGTGTAGTAGTAGATCATAGTAGCACATGTTCATAGGTGTGTATCAATATGAACATGCATGGATAGATGGATAGGTAAGATGTAAAGATGATCAGCGATAGTATTTTCAAATACTACGATATTAAGAGGCAGTTGACGAGTAAGCTAACTAGGGTAGCCACAGCCACTAAGCACCCTAGTGATGGCTTTTCTGCAGATGAGCCCTGAAGCGCATGGAATATATTGTGTGTGTACAATATTATGAAGACTGGCCTTTTAACCCCCGCCCTTGTTTTTCATTGTGGGCAATGACTAGGTCAATATGGTATGCCGAAAGCTCACAATATACATAACTATGGGTCATTTCCATCCCTGTCCTGATGGACTTTGAAGAGAAGCTACTGTAGGCCATGGGAACCAAAGCCGTCATACGTTTTGAGGGTGAGTAGGATCAAGAAATAGCTGGTCGTAAGTATTGAACATCCATTCATGTGTTCTGTATGTGATTTTATATATATTAACACTGTTCTCTCACTTTACTCCTAGCATCTGCTGCTGTCTCCCCTCATCCCCCAGCAACATCAGATGACGTGGTCCCATAGCCTACACCAACTGGCAGCTGCTCCTCAGACTTCATCAGGTCTGACGATTCGGGTGGCAGCCTTCTCTTCACCTGCTTCATGTAAGTAAAAAATACACAGACACCAACAGTATAAACATGTACAACAGACAGGGCTTCATTCATAAAAGCGGGAATTGCATGGAATATCTATGATAAATGTAAAGACAATGTTAGATTAAAAAGGATTTTTTCAGTTAGTGGAATATCAATGTACAACTGTTCAGGATGTAGATAACCCTGCATTCTAACTGTACATGAATGCAATGAATACAATCTGTATTGCAATCTTCTAATCATCTTCCTTCTTTTCCTCCAGTAACATCTGTTGAGGAGGAAAGCATCCTTCTCATGGTGGTGGATCCCAGCTTTGTCTTATATGTCTCCAAACATCTTGCCAGTGCCACCATTGTCCAAAAACATCTTGTCATTGACACCACTTTGCCCAGACAGATGGTCGTTGCCATCACTGTCCCCAAACAGCTTTGCCTATGTAGTGTCTATTGGGGCAGCACTGGAGGATATATGTAGCTGTGCACGGACATCCTCCGATGCTGCCTGACATTTCCACTGGGTCTTATAAGTCCATCACCAGGGTCACATGATCTTCCAGAGTTCCACCTCAAAAGTGTCAGGCAGCATCAGAGAATCTCTGTGTGCAGCATATAAACATCCACCGATGCCATCCTACTAGACATCAGGGAGACTGGCGAGTGATGATTCCAGATGGCAGGAGGATTTCTAGGCACATGCCGATTCAGAATGGCACCTCTCCTCCTCTGTGACAGCAGCTGCCCTGAGTACATATACACTATACACCGTATATAAACACCATACACACACTATACTCCTACCTAAACATTGTGGCAGACTATGTACACCCTTTCATGGAATCGGTATTCCTTGATGAAATTGGCCTATTTATGCAGGATAATGCTCCACAAAGCAAAACAAAAATGGCTCAGGAATGGTTTGAAGAATACAACGAGTTCAAGGTGTTGACTTGGCCTCCAAATTCCCAAAATCTCAATCCAATCGAGCATCTGTGGGATATGCTGGGCAAACAAGTCTGATCCCTCCGAGGCACCACCTCGTAACTTACAGGACTTAAAAGATCTGCTGCCAATGTCTTGGTGTCAGATACCACAGCACACTTTCAGGTCTAGTGGAGTCCATGCCTCAAAGGGTCAGTGCTATTTTGGCATCACAAGGAGGCCTACACAATATTAGGCAGGTGGTCATAATGTTATGGCTGATCAGTTTATACTGTGTATAGGGTATATGTGCTGTCTATAGTGTATGTGTACTGGATATGGTATACAGTGTATATGTACTGTATATAGATTGTGTATGTACTGTGCATATACTCAGGGCAGCTGCTGTCAGAGGAGAGGCGCCGCTCTGAATCGGTGTGTGCTGAGAAATTCTCCTGCCGTCAGGAATGATCAGAACCTTCAGAAAAGTTCCTTCAATATGGCAGGGAATGCATATGAATATCCATTTTTTTCTGGTGCGCACAAACAATCTCTGCAGGCGATAACCGGGTAGCTATGGTTGTTCAAAAGACCAAAAATCACAGTGTATTGTGTATACTATATATATACACACATACTATCATTTACAAGTTTGGTTATGAAAAGCAAATTGTGTCCATTAAAATAACAAATTAATCAGAAATACCGTGTAGATTTTGTTAATGTTGTAAATGGATACTGTCGCTGGAAACAGCTGATTTTTAATTATATATTTATAGTATACAGCTGTAAACTGTTGCACTGATTAAAGAACCAGTAGAATCAAAATCATTATTTCTAATCAAATTGAATGTATTTACTATTCCTTTTCCAACTCATCTGATGTAAAACAAAGACTTTTCCACGTACCCCAAACTTCTGAACGGTAGTGTAAGGATTATACACATCCACCAGATTGTAAGTGCACCAGTTGAAATGCACATACAAGGCACATCTTAATACAATAGCTGTTGTCAAAAACTATGCATTTTGCAGGGGTTTTAGGTGGGGAAATGAATGTAGGTCACAGCTAAGCACAAACTGATCATTTAAAAAAAAAAAATGTTTTATCTAATCAGATGCTCAGGGATCCACTGGGATCACGTGCAATGAATAACACTGTTATGGTGCATTCTATATCTTAAGGAAATAGTAGGCAGAACAGTTTACAGCACAAAATTAGGAAAGCAAGCTCTGCTCGCAAACATTTTCTAACAGCAACCTCTCAAGCCCACTACAACAAGCATGAAATCAAATATGGTGGTAGGCAAGCAGCCTTCTTTGTGTTGAGGAATATTAACCATTTATCTACTATATTAGTATGTATTCCATAATTCAGTCGTTTGACAATTGATAATGTCCCATATCACTTGCAGAGCATCAGGTTTAAGCCCAAGTGAGGGCAGCCCTTCTCAGCTATCCCCCACCTGTTGTCATTTTATTCAGGGATTATCACCAGCTTTAGCCGCCTGCCAGAATGCTCTGCCCGTTTAATTAAAATAAAACTGTTCAGGGCCAGAGAGACATCTGTGCAAACACACTGACTAATTTAGCTTTTTTTCACCCCCCCCCCCCCCCCCCCCGGTTTTTAATTAACTTTTTATTTGACAGAACTGTTGCTGTATAGACAAAAGATGAGGTCCGAAATAAAAATTGTAGACAGAATACAGCTTTGCAGATACGACAAGTCACTTAGAAGTTTTCATCCTCATGAACAATATTTTCCATATATAGACTTCAAATAAATACAGCCTTTTGATCTAATCAAGAGGATCTCAGTTGTTCATTGAGCCAGGGTTTTTGTAATTATATATTTTGTTTAGAGAAAATACACCAAAAACACATTTAAAATCCAAAATATACTTAGCACTTGCTGAGTCTAGCTAGTGTATAAACTGGACGTTATTTCATTCTGGTGTGTAGCACATGCTATATCATATACAAAAACAGTTCAATCAGTTACATTGTTTTACAACTGTGCATATGGAGGCAATGTAACAACTTATACTTAACTGGAGTGTGATTTAGGTTGGTAGAATTTCATCACCTTAAAAAAAATGATCTAATAAAGATACAATGCGTAATAATATAATAAATCCATAGCGTACCCCAATATGTTTGTGAATAAAGGGAAACAGTACAAATATAGCCGGTATCAAAACAGTAATAACAATGTTTAGTTAAGATTTCATTAATATAGGGAGTTAGAGGGCGAAACGCACCAATCCAATAGGTGATTAGGCTTCATTGAGCCCAGGTTAAAGTCATCTTGTAGTGAATTATTGAACTTATCCTAATGGAAGGTCGTGGAATCATCCTGCGTGGTACTTAAAATACTTAGTATTTATAAACCAGCCCTAGGAAAACTTAGGGTCTAGGTGGGGGACAAGGGGTAAGGAAGACGAAAGGGGGTGTCTCCAGATAAGGTGCATCTCACCTCAGGACCCCAACATGTCCATTCATTTTGGATAGCTACTGTTTAGTACAATCTTCACCACGTTTCCGAATCTTGGTTCAAAACACATATTTTAGGATTACTCGTTTACTAGATTCATTACCCAGTAATTACCCCTGCCTTGTGCGGTGAGGAGTAAATCCTCTGCCTTTTGTTATGTCCTCAACTGCGGACATCCACTCTCGGTGGGACGGTGGGGACCTGTTGTTTTCATAACCTTGGAATTACCAGTTTCGCTGCATTCAGTAGACGGAGTGTCTGGGAATGGTAGCTTTAGGGTTTTGCATAGGTGTTCAGCGTCCTCTGGTGTCTTCACCACATGGGTCTGGGAGTCCTTCTGAGAAACAAAAGCAACACCGGCTCTAGTCACAGGAACAAAAGTGCAGGAGGTGGGTGGGTGCTCCAGAGTGCTGAGTAGGCACAACAAATAAGCATTAAGTAGAACAAAGTGACCACTCCACTCGCCAAGTAGTGAATGAATAAAGTGCTTTAATGCTTTCAAAAAATCCAAACAAACGGTAAGGTACAATCCACGGATGATAAAGTGAAAAGGGAAGGCCACCTAACGCATTTCATGTGTCACCACGCTTAGTCATAGGTGGGAGTTCTTCCTCTGATAGTGAAAGCGGGAAGCCCCAGCTGTATGGAATGTGGGTTGCAGTCAGAGGGCACAGCATCTTCCTAAGATGTTGAGTCTCCCAAGACACATCAGGTAGGATCTGTCTCTGTTTGTCCTCGTAGACGATATTCCGTTGCTTCCTCGCAGCCTGCATTGTTTCTTCCCTTAGAGTGTGGGAGTGTAGGCGGCATATTATATCCCTGGGAGTTGGATTTCTAGCGTCCCCAGTTGTCAATGTCCATAAGCCTCATTGCCAGGTGGGAGCTAATCTTGGTTTGATTGGTTATCCATATATTGTGTAAATGTATTATGATTAAGCCCACATGATTAAGGCACATATTGACAAGGAAAAGCTTATTTGCTCTTGTTCCACTGCTTGTAATCTGGTGCTTTGCATTTTTATATCCTCTTTGATCTCCGTCAAAGAGGATATAGCATGTCACGGACTGCGAACCTGATCTGGTCAACCACCAAAGCAAATTCCTTTTTGATTTGGAGAGTAAAGGATGTAAAATCCCCTTTAGTCATGACTTCTTTCAGTTGCAACCTGATATCTTCATTCAGGTCGTGTTCACCATCCTCTGAGTCTACCTCACATGTGGCGGGCTAGGTGCCATTGTGTCCCCAGAAGTGGCCTCTGAGGACTTTGTGTGTAGGCCACGCCTGTGCTTTTTTTTTGTTTATGTTCATACAAGAAAGAAATATCTGTGCTACAAAAAGTGGTGTATTTAAGTTTTGTCAGTAGTGTATCTACCGCGAGGCAAACAAGGCGCTCGCCTAGGGCGGCGCCTTGTTTAGGGCGGCACTTTCCCAGAGGTTGATAAAGCACACTGGTGCTTTAAACCCTTCTGGTGCGGCGAAGATTTTTACTTTTTTCTCCGTTGTGTAAAAAGTTGTTCCCTCCCCTCCCTCTCTTTTCCCTTCCCACCCCCACCCCTCCCTCTCTCTTCCCTTCCCACCCCCTCCCCTCCCCTTCCCACCCCTGCCGCTCTTTTCGTTCTTACCCTCACCCGGTGCTGCTTGTCATGATCGGGCTCCCTCACTGCCCCTCCCTTCGTTCCCCGTCAGACGTGCCAGTGTAAAGTCTCCGCCCCCTGCCTATCAGAGTACAGCAGAAGGTAAGCTGATTCAAATGGAAAAATGAAAATGGTGGTTGTGAGTATGAGTGTGATGTGAGTCTGTGTGTGATGTGAGGCTGTGTGTGACTGAGTGTGATGGGAGTCAGTGTGTGACAGTGTGGTGGGAGTTAGTGTGTGACTGTGTGTGATGGGAGACAGTGTGTGTGACTGAGTGTAATGGGAGTCAGAGTGTGTGTGATGGGAGTCAGTGTGTGTCACTGAGTGTGATGGGAGTCAGTGTGTGACAGTGTGGTGGGAGTTAGTGTGTGACTGAGTGTGATGGGTGTCAGAGTGTGTGTGATGGGAGTCAGTGTGTGTGACTGTGTGTGATGGGAGTGTGTGTGTGATGGGAGTATGAGCTTGATGTGAGTCTGAATGTTATGTGTGATGTGGGGTCATGTAATGGAGGTGATGGGGCATGTCATAGGTGTGTAACGTGGGTGTGCAGCTTGGGTAGGGGGGTGCCCGGATTTTGTCTGCCTAGGGCAGCACAAAATCAAGATACACCACTGGGTTTTGTGCTGCTCTATGGCTAACTAACCAACATCTTGTAATATGAAGGTGAAATGGATGCAGACATAAATGCCTGCCTGCAAAATATAAAAATGAACTGTGGAATCCAAGTGTGACCTTCCAGCTGTTTCTAGACTTCAACTACCACAATTCCCTGCCATTCTAGCTGGTGGGGAATTCTGGGGTTTGTAGCATGTGCATGCATCAATTATTGCTGACATAGTTGTAGTTCTTAATTGCAATGCTTTAGGCATAGAAGTTATATGCCAAAGCATAAGGCATACTTTTAAGATAAAAAGATGATAGGCAAATTGAAAGTACATGTATAGCAATATGTTTATCAAGGTATAAAGTGATGCCAAGTCTGACACAACAGGTACACTTTAATAAGCTCTCTAAGCCGCAAAACGTATGGAAAATGCACATAGCAACATGTTTAGGATAGTAAAAGTCATTGTAAATGAATGTGACTATTCACTTTAGTGCATGTTACCAGGGCCACCATCATAATTTGTGGGGCCCTGTACAGACCAAATGGTCTGGGCCACCCTCTTTCTTGACACCATTTCTCCTTTTGTTATTGCCCCCACATCCATTTCCATGGCACCACCTTGCACACCCAGGACATGCCACAGCACCCACCTTGCACTCCCAGGACTTACCCCATCACTCACATTGCACAACCCAGGCTTGCCACATCACCCACATTGCACACCCCGGACATACCCAATTATCCACATTGCACACCCCGGACATGCCCCATTATCCCCACTGGACACCCCGGACATGCCCCATTATCCACATTGCACACCCCGGACATGCCCCATTATCCACATTGCACAACCCCGGACATGCCCCATTATACACATTGCACACCCCGGACATGCCCCATTATCCACATTGCACACCCCGGACATGCCCCATTATACACATTGCACACCCCGGACATGCCCAATTATCCACATTGCACACCCCGGACATACCCCATTATCCATATCGCACACCCCGGACATACCCCATTATCCACATTGCATCCCAGACATGCTGCATCTTCCACAATGCACACCCAGAACATGCTGCATCTCCCACAATGCACACTTAGGACATAATGCATCTCCCACATTGTACACCCATAACTGACCCCAGTACGTCAGAACATACCCCATCACCAACATTGAACCCCCAGGACATACCACAGCCAACATCCACTTTGCATCCACAAGATATGCCAAAGCAACCACAGCACATGCCCCATCACCCACATTGCATACCCAGGACATGCCCCATCACCCACATTGCCCATCTGGGACATGCCCTATCACTCACATTGCCTGCCCAGCACATGCCCCATCACTCACATTGCCCACACATGCTCCAAGACTGACTGCAGCCAGCACCCTGGTGGCAGGCAGCATGGTGACTATGTGCTGCCCACTTTTCACATGGTCATAAGATGGAGCGCAAGCAGGTCACATGACCCCCCAACGTTCTGACATTAGAACACGTGCAGATAGTGTAAGAGGCAGCATGGGAAGATGTCTGGCCAGCACACAGACCACATGCTGTCTGCCTGCCACAGAGACTCTGGTAAGAGGAGATCTTCTTTTTTTAAAGGGTCCACATCAGGTACATGTTTAATATATGCACTCCACCCTTCAAATCCTATTTATTCTGATCCAGGCCTTACTATCAGTGTTCCATTTTCTGCACTGACATAGAAGGTGAAGGATATTTTTATAAGTTGAATCTGGTTCACGTGTTAAAGCTACAAAAAGCCTTGTGATTGATGTTGCAGGATGTGTGGATGTTTACATAGCTGGATACTGTCTTTCATAGAGAAGACAGAGGAAAGTTCATTGTACAATAAAACCTTTTGTGCCAGAATGCACATTTCAAGCCATTGCATTTAAAGGACCACTCCGACTGGAAATTACTTTTTTTCACTCCCATGCGTATGAAAGTAAATTTATTATAAAAATGTATGCATTAAAATGCAAACGTCTGTAGTCTGAACATGTTTAACCCCTTCACTACACAATACGTACAGGTATTGTAAATGACCGTCTAAGGTGATCAATAATCGCCTCCGGGAATCAGATATTGTTGCAATGAGGAGGCATCATCCACCACTGACGAACCTCCTCCGAAGAATACCCCAGGAGCGATCGTATGTGGGCACTGGCGGAGGAGATGAAAAGATCCCCGCTCTATTTTTGAAGTGCCAATCATCAGATTAGCACCATCACTATTAGCGTGCAGCCCCTGAGGGTGTCCACATTGCAAACCCAGGACATAACCCTGCGTCCCAGGACAAGCCCCATCATACACCCAGAACTTACTCCAGCACCCACATTGTACACCCATTACATGCACCAAGCTCTTCAGAACAGCCCATTTCCCCCACAAATGTTTGTAAATGCAGACTGCATGACTAGGCACATAATTTTCTACTCCTGTGGCAATGGGTCTGATTGAAACACCTGAATTCAATAATTAAATAGCTTGTCCCAATTCTTTTGTCCATATACTGTAGCTGCTGCAACTAGAAATTGTTATGCCTTGTTTACATTTCTGTCCAGTACAGTCTGCCCGCACAAAGGTCTTTTACTTCCTTTCACAAGTCTTTTTAAATCAGATAAGATCCAGAGCAAATGAAGGAAGGGATCCAGAAGACTGCTTTAATTCATGAAAAAGCATTTATACTTTAGATATTACAGTCACAGAGTTCATCCTGTACAACCTCAAAATGTCCTCCCAACCTAAAATAAAGTAAGGCTTTTCCTATACACCTTATACAGTGCTGCTTACTTAATGTTCATGCAGCAAATTTTCAGGATAGTCTTTTCTATTCCATACAGGGACTATAACTCTGAGCTTGAAACTATTTGACCATTTAATGACTCATGGTGCTGTGGACCTAAGGACCAAAACACCATCAGCAGAATTTTGTGTTACAGGAACCTAGTTACATAATGATCACATCACAGATGCAGAAACTTGATCAGGGTCTCTATGGGATGGGAGTAGGAGGAGCCCAAAACTAGAATGTTGCAGGGGTATGCCCAGGGCTGCTTTAAAACAAAGACATGCTTTTAGAAGTGTGCCCCACTTCTCTCACTTTCACCCACACTTAGAAAAATCGATATATATATTTTTTTAATGTGCTGAGAATTGAAGAAAAACGATTAAACCTTCATATATTCCCTCTTCCCCTCTAAATCGATCCCTGAGCTGTTGCTCTCGTCATCCTACCTATTACCAAGTCTGGCCAGTTGTGGGACAAGGGGTTCATAATTAAATATGTTCCCCATACCTCACTTGGAGACTTCATCACATTCTTATCGGACAACCCTTTTTCCCCATTTAGGTCTCCAATGTGGTGGAAAACTGAACCCGACAATATGCTCCCTTTGGTAGTGGGCACTGGGCAAATGCCACATTGGCAGTTAGATAAGGCAGCCTTGGGCATGCCCAAAATGAAAAGGTTGGGGTATGGAGCAAGTTTCCTAAATGTAACCGTTGCTCACTGAGTATTTTTACATTTAGCTATTGGCATTATCTTCCAGAGGGGATCATGCTGTATAGCACATTACAATGGGCCAAGATGCGCTATACCGTTTTTAGCTATAGCTTTGAGGAAGGCATAGCACGTACTAGTACAAGAAGTGGTTAAAGAGGGATTACATTATCATTTGCCATGTAAAAGGGGTTGACCCAGGATTATGCCCCACAATATGCCAGGACTTAGCCACCCAATATGCCAGGATTATTCCCCTCAATATCCCAGGATTATGCCCCTCAATATGCCAGGATTTAGCCACCCAATATGCCAGGATTATTCCCCTCAATATCCCAGGATTATGCCCCTCAATGTCCCAGGATTATGCCCCTCATTATCCAAGGATTATGCCCCTCAATATGCCAGGATTATTCCCCTTAATATCCCAGGATTATGCCCCACAATATGCCAGGACTTAGCCACCCAATATGCCAGGATTATTCCCCTTAATATCCCAGGATTATGCCCCTCAATATGCAAGGATTTAGCCACCCAGTATGCCAGGATTATTTCCCTCAATATCCCAGGATTATGCCCCTCAATGTCCCAGGATTTTGCCCCACAATATGCCAGGATTTGGCCACCCAATATGCCAGTATTATTGCCCTCAATATCCCAGGATTATTCCCCTCATTATCCCAGGATTATGCCCCTCAATATGCCAGTATTTAGCCACCCAATATGCCAGGATTATTCCCCTCAATGTCCCAGGATTATGCCCCTCAATATGCCAGGATTATGCCCCTCAATATCCCAGGATTTTGCCCCACAATATGCCAGGATTTAGCCACCCAATATGCCAGTATTTCCCCCCACAATATGCCAGGATTGAGCCACCCAATATGCCAGGATTTAGCTACCCAATATGCTAGGATTATTCCCCCACAATAGGCCAGGACTTAGCCACCCAATATGCCAGGATTTTCCCCCACAATATGCCAGGATTATTTAATAATCCTAAATCCTGGCATATTGTGTTGCATAATAATCATTATTATGCCACACAATATGCCAGGATCCTCACACCTTCCCCCTTACTTACCTCCTCTCTGCTGCTCTGTCTCCGGTGCAGGTCCGTGGCTGTGAGGGAAGCGTTGTGCGCTCCCCTCCAGCCAATGCGCATTCAATAATGTTTGTTTAAAAAAAAAAAAAGTTTAAACAAACTTTATTGAATGCGCATTGGCTGGAGGGGAGCGCACAACGCTTCCCTCACAGGCACGGACCTGCACCGGAGACAGAGCAGCAGCAAGGAGGTAAGTAAGGGGGGAGGAATTTTTTTTTTAAAGCAGGGTTCCGGCGCCCCCAGCTAAGATGCACCCTAGGCAGCTGCCTAGGTCGCCTTACTGGTGGCGGCGGCCCTGAAAGGGACTATCACCTACACATGGCTTATATCGTGAATGTTAGAGAATAAAAAATTATTGAAAATTATCTATACATCATGTTGGCAAAATTGCAAGCAAATGCCTAAATAAGGAGAAAAATGTGTCTATTGAGTCTCCTGTTTATGACATCAGCTTTTCCTATTGAAAACCAGTTTATTTGCATACCAAGACATCATAAGCAAGAGATTCCACAGAAACATTTAATACACATTTTTCTCCTTATTTAGGCATTTGCTTGCAGTTTTGCTAACACAATGTACACAAAAAAAAAAAAAAAAAAAAATTATTACAAAGTATCAAAAGACATACATTTAGAAAACAATTAAAAGATGGGGGGGGGGGGGGGGGGGGGGCTGGAGGAGCCCCTTACCACCAAGCATTCATTACATTACTTATGCTAATTCGATGTGAAATTTACAGTACTGAGTGGTTTGTTTCCGTAGTACACATTAAGACAAAACAAACAAAAACATGGTGCCAGGATCATCTATCTTCTTTGCGGGATCTTGTGTTTAAATTTACTAGGGTCTCGCTTTTTTTTTTTCTTTTCTCCCCCTCTCTTCTTTGTTGTCAACACTCATTTCTTTTGATCCAAGGGTTCCATGTGTCATAATAAGTGCTCATTTTCTTTTCTTTTCTGTGGTAAAGTCCTTCCATTTTACAGATAAAATGAGTCTGTGCTAGGACTTCACCCCAACTTATAGGCCCCTTGATTTTCCATTTTCTTGCTATACAGATTTTAAGTGACATTAAGATTCCCAACAGTAAGTTGTTCTGGCATACACAGATAATTTTCAATCAACTTTTATTCTCAACATGCACAGTATAAGCAATGTTTTCTATATTTCAAGCAGTTTTATAATACAGTTTTAAAGAATTCACTCTGTTCCATATCAAGTTATCTTTCAGTACACGTAGCAGGATTATCTAGACCCAGTGACTGATTAGGAGTCTTATAAGAGGAAAGTGGTATCTTTTGGGATTACCTCCCTGTTCTGTCTGCTTTAGAAGTGTTTTCAATTCTTATCATTAATTTTCACATTGTAATGAGGTTAGCCAATCCTTAAGCCAGTTACATTCTTTACCCGTGTACAGACTAGGAATTCTACTGTTTCAAAGACCAGGGTGATTTTTCCATTTTTTTGAAAAATGATGTTGAAATGTAAATTTACAAATTATTTAACGTACAACGTTTTTTTTATTTATTTTTAAGGGCAGAGCTTTCGGTGTCTACCATATACATATGTATAATCTACAATTTAGTATTAAAAACACATTTAAAAAAAAAGGAGGAAAAGTTAATAAAAATAAATGTTTCTTCACTATTTTCCCAGTGATAGATATTGTACACAATTAGTGCAGCACTAACCCACTTATCCAAACTAACTTGCTAATAAAAAGAAAACCCAAGGTTCCTAGACCAAACCAAATCTGAGCTGTACTGGTTATAGGCATCAGACTTACAGTACAGGCCTTGAAGGGGGTTAACTAAACGGAATATATATTTTATAAAAATTGGGGGGGAAATGTAATGGGCAGGATAAAGGTATGAAGGACACAGATTACATTAATAAAATCATCCATAAGCCATGGGAAGGAATAACCATTATATTTTGGCAGGAACTCACTTATCATGATAAGTGTGAAGCCAGGTTTAAAAGGTAATTGCGTCTGTTTACACAATAGAAGTGGAGGTAGTTTTTCATTTTTGTTAATAATCTACTTTCTCCTTCACAAGATTATGGTAACTCTCCTAGAATTTTTGGAATAAAATCCTTACAGTTCTGTTACCTCTGCCATATTGTTATAGAGAAGTTCCAATCTTCGTATAATGTTATTCACTCTCTATTATCATTGCTTGGGTGTTACCTATACTTCAATGAATGCCCATGAAAAAGGAAAACTGCTATAATTCTGAAAAAAATTACAATAAATAAGAGCATTATTTATGTCCTATAAAGAATAGAAAAGTGTAGCGCAAAAATGTGTTGGGGGAAATTTTTTTAAAAAGACAATGCTTATCTAAGCAATTACTTTAGCTTAGATGGGATGTGTTCCAGTAAAGCATATAACAATTACAAAACAATGTGTGACACTATGAAAAACAGAAAAAGTTATATATAATATGGCCTCCAATGGAAACGAACTCACATGGAGCAGAGCCAAAATTACCGGCCCTAGGTGTAAAATGTACAACTGGGGACGTCACTCTCCAGCTGGATCAGAGTCCCCAGTTATATGTTTTATAATCAAACCCAGTTATAAAAGTTATTATTGTGATAACACTAAAAAAAAAAAAATACAGAAGAAATTCAGTATTATGGGGGAATCAAATTCTCCCCTCGACACCCATCCTTGAATTGGAACATTAAAAAAGGATTTAAGGATTAAATCATTTTTTTTTTCTTCATCTGTGATTGGAGAATATCCAGAATTAGAAGAGTTTTTAGAAAAGGTTTATAAGAAAGGGCTTATTTCCAGCAGTAGAAATCTCCTGGAAATGGGGCCAAACAGCCTTATAAGAAAAAAGTTTATTCTCAAATTAGTAAAAACTTCCCACTGTAAACTTTTAAAAAAATTTTCCACAGGTGGTACACGACTCCAGATAAAATCTATAAGTTTGATAAAAGTAAGTCTAACATATGCTGGAGGTGCTGCAAAGAAGTAGAACCCTGTGTGAACATTTCATAAAACTAGTTAAAGAAATGTTTGGAATAGATCATTGACACCTCAAGCACTTCTTTTCCCTTAACCCCTTCCCGTCCTTATGACGAGTTAACTCGTCATAAGAGCCGCCGCGTTAGCGACCTTATGACGAGTTAACTCGTCATGCAGTCTAGCCAGCGGTGCGCTCCGTGGGCACCGCCAGCTAGTCTGCAACGGGGCCAGGACTAAGCCTCGCACCCGAGGCAAAGCTCCTGGACCCGATCGGTCGATTTCCGGGCATGTGATCGCGGTGATTGAGTGATCACCGCGATAACATGCAAATTAGATGGCACACACTGACTTTGCCTCTAATTCACTCTCTGTGCTTCACAATCTTATAGTGAAGCACAGAGAGTGACCTGTAAGTAAAAATAAATTAATTACATACAAAGGTAAAAAAAAAAAAAAAACAATTTAAAAAAATTAACCCTTTCATTGCTGATCACAGTTTAACTGTGATCAGTTTCCTTCCACTTTATGGCCCTCATTTAGTTTTTTTTTTTTTTAACAGATTTTTTTATTTTTACAATTTATAAAGTTTTTTAATAAATAAAGGTAATTTTAATATATTTATTTAATAAAATTTAACCCCTGCATGCCTGTTGCATGATTTTTACTGATCTGACATCGCACTCTTCAGAGTTTTTTTCTGTCTTTTTTGTTATGGGGGGTTTGGGAACCAATATTTTTCTTTATTAGTTAGTTAATTAGGGGGGGATAAGTGGGTTAGTGTTGCACTAGTTATGTAGGTTATTACTGGGAAAATAATGGGGAAAAACTTTTTTTTCCTCAAAAATTTCCTCTTTTATATTTATTTTTTAATACTAAAATGTAAATCATTTTTATGTATAGGGTATCAAAAGAAAGCTCTGTCCTTTAAAAAAAACAACATATAACTTGTATGTGTACGTTAAATGAGAGAGAGGAAAATTATGTTTCAAAAACCGCGTATTAAAAATTGAAAAACGCTCTGGTCCTTGGCCCAGGAAAATCCCTGGTCCTTAAAGGGTTAAGAGACAACTCACAAAAATATTTATTGATAAACATCATTATGGCAATTAAACTTGGCATAGCTAGAAGGTTGAAGGTAAAAAGGTGCCATACTATGGGGCAAAGTAGTGAGTGTCTCAGACAAATGTTATATGCAAAATGGAGAAAGGATACTATAAAAAAAAAATAAATGGGTTAATGGGTAAATTTCATGTTATATATACCTTGGATAAATGTCTTTTCAGTGTCGATATAGATGAGTGTTGGACGCATGCTTTTTCTATCGGCCAAATTTAACATTTTTGGAAAAAGCGACTCTGGTAAATGTTGTATGGTAGTGTGAAGCACATTTTTCATGAGACCGTATTATATATTACTTATTATTGCGCTTTTATCTAGTATGATTATTGGGAAGTTTCCCTGTTAGTGTATGTACTATTATATGTATTTTGATACTTCAATAAAAAAATAAAAAAAAGAAGATACTGGGAAGTTCTACTTCAATTATGAATACATTTTCCTTTTGACATTGAAATACCTCAATTAATTTCCCTATACATTCTGCAAGGCATAGGTGTACCTCAGAAAACAAAAGCCTCAGAATGGGTGGTTGAGAGGAATGACTGCTTTGAATAAAAATGTGAATTGTTTTCTTTCAGCGAGTCTTTAAACGGTTGGACATGCTAAGCAAAATAAATTAATTAAATTTAGTTTATTGGCTGGCTGAACTCAAGGCTTATCTCACTGTTACACAGTGAAATGTAATTGTGAAAGAATTTGTGCCAACATGAAGACACAAGAAGGAAAAAAAACAAGTTATTATAGGTTTTGAACTAAAACAAATATCTGACACGGCTACAATTCAACAGTTCAATACATCGTACAGGTTTGTTAGATGAAAGAAAACCATAGCGCCAACACAGACCTTTTATGACTCCAACTGGCAAACCAAACACTATAAATTGCCAGCTATATATCAAGCAGGACATTTTTAAAATATACCACCCATCCCTATGTAAAAAATCCAAATTCTAGTTACAGTTCTACCAGTGATGCAAGAGGAGACATTTCAGGAGACAAACCCTTTTGTTAAAGAAAATTCTTTGCAAAGATATTGATGTACAAAAAAAACAAAAAAAAAAAAAACGCTTCTTGAATGCAACTGAATTCTTACCGTTGCTAGAAGATTCAGACATTAATTGGTCACAAAATGCCTTTCATCTTAGAAACACAGCAGCAGACCCTGCACGAAGTGCTCCTGCACTCAGATAAAGGAAGATATTCACAAGGAGCGGAAAATAAACACATTCTTTATTCAAACAGAGAATTAAATAACTTTGCACGTACGCAACAGAACAAAAACAATTCAGCGGGGAGGAACTATACAGCAAGAGTGGTTAACAGTCTTTCCCACACCGAAAAAAAGCCTTGCCAGACATAGATCACAAAAATAAATCATAATCTGTTTAACGGCCAAGATTTCAAGTGTTTTGTTTTTAGTAGAAAGAGGCATCTCATATTTTGGGCCTTCTCCCCCCCCCAAAAAAAAACTAGAAAGTCACACTAGTACATCAATATGAAACATCTGATTACTGGGATAACCAACAGGATGCTCTTCATCTGTTGGACTACAACTCCCACAAGAATCAATGATCCTTTTGCTGGTCAGAAATTCTAGGAAATCAGATGAGTTGTAGATCAGCAACTGGACAGTTGATGCACTATTGACAAAATTTGGCAGACAAAAAGGTGAACCGCTCTACTCCCTACTAGAAATAGAAAAAAGCCCCATAGGGCACTTTTGTGGAGAAGGGTTTAAAAACATTTGAATCATATTTTCACTTGTATCCACCCATTAACCCTATTAACAGCAACACATTGAAAGGATACAGGACTTACTTTGTGCATTCTAGTCACGTCCAAGTAATGTCCTGCCTGAAGTAATGTTATATAACAGTCAGTTCTGATGAGGACATGGCAAGCACAGATTTTAACAGTCCTAATTAATACACACAAAAAAACGTTTGGTTTGTTTACTTACAGTCAACTAGTAAGCGCTGTACAGGTCATGTGATATAGAAAAACTATGTCTGATGGCATTGATAAGATGAAGCAGAATTACAGGTTACAGAGTAATCTGCTTTTAAACAGATTAAATATTCATGACTCAGAATTTAGATAGCTATAAAAAGAGAAAAAACTTTCCTCTTATTACAGCCCTGAAGATGCAGTTTGACAGATTTTTCCTATACACCGTAACATGGATAACATGGAACAGAGCAGTTAAACAGGAAATTGCTTAATGGCACCACATTTGGAACACCAAATACATGGACAACATAGAACCTACTGTCCAGTGCTTAGGATTCTGCAGAAACCACATAAAAAAAAAAATAAACAGCAAGGTGGTAGTTTTTAACATGTCTTTCCAATTTCACATTTAAAACCCTTGTTCAATGCATCTCCTGTAGAGAAGCCCTGTAGCCCTTCTTCCAACCCATCAAGGTTGTGTTCCAGCATTCGTCTCCGAGAGGGCTATAAAAGGGTTTTCTGGGCTGCTGTCCATGTTGTACAACAACACCGCAATCAGAGTGACCACAGCAAATAGTGCAATCTGCAAGGGCACAGAAACCAGGCGTTTTCCATTCTCTGTTGTAGAGGTCTTGGTCTGATCTTGCATCCTTGCCTTGGTGGCCAGATCGTCATATCGGAATTGTATGGGGCGCCCAGCAGCACCTTTAATGGGTTTCCTGCGGGTAGCACTACAGACGAGAGATATCGTAATGACAATATTGTTACAGACTTCTGCTCATAGTGATCAAAACAACAATCATTTGAAAAGTAAAGTAAAGGTGTATGCATATTTATGGTTCTGCTTGTGATAAAATCACAAATCTGAGCCAGGCTAACTGAAATTCCCTTAAAGTCTGATTAGTGTCAGTTGAATGACAATGCTTGTTATGTTCCGAAGTCAAGCTTTAGAGACTAGATCCTCTAGGAAAAAATCACCTTAAAGAGGGATTAAACCCTAAACGTAAGTCATATAAAAAAAAAAAATTTCCCCTAATGCTTACCTTTTATCCTGGTCTAATGTGCTGGAACAAACAATTTGCCTATTAATCGTCAGCATGTTCAGTGCTCCTTCTTGTATTACAGTGCTTACATCGTGTGTCTGTCTCACCATTTGCCTGCTCCATCTATACCGTGTCATACTTCCTAGTCATTTATATGAGCATTTGCATATGCATTAACTCCTGCTCCATTTGTCATATTTCCCAATTGTTTGCATTAGCATGTCTGCATTAGCATTTTCATTCACACTTCCATTCACACATACATTACACAAACACACGACTAGGAGCGACCGATGGTTGCAGGACGCTCTCCGTGAAGCAGCAACTTCACAAAATGATCATTGAAAAAAAAAAAAAAAAAAGATTGGCAGACTAGGTGGGTCGAATGGCTCTGACCTACACATTCTAGGTTTCTTTATAAAACAGTGATAAAAATGGTATACATAAAAATATGTTTTGGAGTCCTGATCATTTAGGCCAACTGCATATTTGGAGTTGCTGAGCACTATCACTATACAAGTGTGCTATTAAGAAGATGTTTAGACCATTATAGGATGTATAGACCAAGCATTATTTACAGTACTGTATCTGGAAAACCAAATTACTAGGACAATTATCACTTTTGTGGTTATCACACAGGATATTGCAATTTGACAGGAATTCTGAGAATATCATTTCCATAGCCAATACTGTGCTTGGATCCAATAAATCACATTCATGTAGGGAGGGGGTGTGAGTCCCACCACAAAATCTAAATCAATATGAAATATGGAAAGGATGACTGCAAGTTTTTCTGCTTCAAAATCACCTTTGCCTGTATCTCCATTTGTTTTCTTGTTCCCATTGCCCCTTTATACAATAAATACTTGGTAAAAGCTCATTTTTCACAGCTAATCACTTGCTACACCTATGCTTTCACTGCTTGCTCATCCCTTACAATCCATTTATCTCTATTAGGCAAGGAGCTTCTAGCCTTATTTACCTCATTCCAAGGAGAGACTGGGACATTGGATCAGAGCAATCAGGAGTGTCGGCCTCAGACTGCAAAGATAGAATACAATGTCACCCTGGTTATCCCTGAATCACAGTGAACAATGGAATCCTAATGGTGCTCTAAATAGACTATTAAATGGTACGTTTCTGACAGATATACAACAGGGCTACAACGGAGGAGGAAAAAAAAAAAAAAGAAAGAAATAGTTTAACACATTAACTTACAGTCTTTGAAGCAGATATCAGGAAAAGGTACACTTATAGACTATAAAGAAACCCTCTCAAACTGTGGGGTACCCAAGAGACAACTTCAAAACAATGGTAAAAGTATTACATGAAAAGGAGGAGCCAGCAAGTGATTCTGCAGAGTACTGTGAGGAGATGGGCAGTGATTCTGTGGACCATGAAAAACAAACAAGATCAGGTATAAAAGATCCACAGAGAATGAACACTTAGTACTAGAACATTGAAGAGAACCACAATGAGATTCCTCACTGAATAGGATACGACATGACCACCAGAAAATTTATATACACAATATACACCTGAAAACTAGTTCCTTAACTGTTTTATGAAATAGGACAGGAGGCAGCGTACTTAGTGTTCATTCTCAAAGTGAACGCATGAAGGAAAAAAAAAAAATAGTCTTATTGCCTGATGTCTGTTCAGCTTCATAAATACGCAGGCTTTGGGAGTATTAGCCGGAGATCTGTAGGTCATTGTGTTCTTGTCTGCAGTCATTTTTTCCTGACAAATACAAGTGTTCATTGGAACGTATGGTATTCACAGACAAATTAAGCATGTTTATCCAAATATAAAAACAAAAAAAAAAATTGTTCCATTTTAAAGCCGAGAATTATCAATCATTATTCATTGGCTTTATTTCTGGGAATTTCATGGAATCCTGTCCTACATATAACAGTGTGCTGCAGTGAGCTTTTTTGGGGGGTCCGTTCAGTCCTATATTGGTATATTACATGAAAATTACCAAACAAAACTCCACAAAAACTCCCCTTGGTTGTAGTGACGAAGTGAACAGAAAGCTGCAGATTCGGTTGAACCCATTAATGGTTGTAAGCAACTTGGACATTAGCCATGTTTATGGCATATCAGAATTCCCCCCGATTCCTGCCACTTAGCTTGTTAGCTACAGTTCATAACTTACAGCTCGTTAACAGTCTTTTAAAACCATATTGCAAAAGTTATGCTATATAGTTATGCTATATAAAACACAACTGAAACTAACATTTAATACATTAAGGGCTTTATTCAGGAAAGAGAAATGAAGGCTGCTGTATATGGGACAATATACTAGCGTATAGGAAGTCAAACTCCAGGCTATACAAGAGCTCAAAAAGGGAAACTAACAAAGCAGCAAATGGGTAATTTTACTACTTCTGCTCTGCATGAACCTATGCTGCATTTAGAACACTGTGTGCTGCAGTGTTTAACACTGCATTCAGTTTAAAAATGATGCAGCATAAGAATAAACAAAGACTGTAAAAGAAAGTCAGCTGGGTTACAATGGCTAGGACAGGCCCATAGAAAGCCTGGTGCCCAGCAATGCCCAGGGAACCTTAGTGTTTTGGTCAGAGAAGCTATGGGAGCGGGTCAGTATGTGCCATAGGAGGGCTGCAACGGGAGCTGAAGTTTTTAAATCTATGTTTTTACCGTTTTTACGGTCTTAGACATTCATGCTTATGATCCAGTAAACATGACTGAAAAGTCAGGGGAGAGGAGGTGCGCTCTGTAAATTGTCAACATACACATGTCCATATACTGCTTAAATTCTCAGAAATAAACCTAGAAACTGGCAATCTTGTCTTTATGTGGAAAGTTTTACCACAACTGTAAAACGAAGGTTAAAAACAAACCCATGAAAAAACTGCAACAAAGCCCTTTAAATCAATATGAAATTACCTATATGTGACTAGAGGTACCTGGTTGAGAGTCATACTTTTGACATTCTGCTCTCTTCTGGAATCACCACAATGGCCCAAAGATGATCTTCTCTCCATCTGCTTATTAAAGGACAACTGTCAGCAAAAAATAAAGTTCTGTTTAATTGAAAGATTGCATCAAATGTAGGCATTTAAAATACAAATGCTTTTATGAAATAATACAAATAAAGCACCTTATTGAGCCTTCTCTGTTTGTATAGATCTATCAGAGAGCAGACATGTGTCTTCCTTCATCTGACTCCCTGATAGTGTTATAGAAGCACAGAGGGCTCAGTAAGGTGCTTTGTGTTTTTTTCATTAAAGCTTTTCAATTTAAAATGCCTGAATTTGATGTAATCTTTCAAGTAAACAGAACTTAATTTCCCCTTGATAGTTGTCCTTTAAATAGTTTTGTGGGTTAAAATTGCTGAAGTGATCATGATCTGCCAAGTGTGAACAGTTCCATTTACACCACCACTTTAATAAAAAGCAGCAGTTCCACCAGCATCATGTAAAGAAACAGATTGGTCTTATTTTTTGTCTTTCACACATCTCCATCTTGTAAAAAAACAGCAAATAATGTGTAATGGAGCTATTGTCGTTGCTGCAGCAGCAGTAGTGCTCCGCTCTACCAGCTTCCCTGATTAGAGGTCACTGAACTTAGAGGCCACTGTGACGTTCAATGACATTTTTTTTAAAGTGTATGTTGAATATTAAACACATACAAAACATACAACAAATAGGCTAGGTGGAACTGCCCTTTTAAACATGCAAAAAAAAAAAAAATGTATGCGCCTTTTTATATTTTCAGGATAAGAGGAAAAAAATAATAATGTGAAGTGCCCCAAACATGCCACTATAGATTTTAAATCCACAAAAACACATCTGGATCATGTAGGGTTGCCACCCAGTCTGTATTTTACTGGCAAGGCTGGTATTTTCTTCCAAAGAAAAGGTGGCAACCATAGTATGTTTTCCAGTTATACACTTAGAAGAACTGTAAGAAATGTAAAGACAATACTTTCCTGCTTTAACATTCTAGTAACGCTGAAGTCATCTCCTAAATTAGCCAAGTTCTGCTTATATTCAGCTGCAAGAGATGCTGGGACCTGGAAGGGGAAAAGGGCACAGTTTAAAGATGCCCTATTACAGTTTAAATTGGATGGAATCCACTGAATGAAAAAGAAAAAAAAGACACAGTGGAATTTGGTAAATTTTGAAAAAGAATTAAAATGTTTTAAAAAAAGTTGTACTTTATGATCTTAACATTATTACAAATAATGGCTTCGCTCAGGCTTGGACTGGAGGGTGATTTTAAATGATATGCTAGCATCCAGAAGAGCTCTGCCTCAGCGGAGAAGCAGAGCTCAGAGGAAACCCATGTATATCTGATACACAAAGGTTTACTCCAGAACAGGGGCACAGGAGGTTAAACTTTTACTTTAACAGGTGAAGGAATGGTCAGACATAATTTAGTGCCACTTTAATATATATTTCGTTCAGGTAAAAAGTTGAATTGGGTGGGGGTGGGGCAATAAGAAAAAAAAAAACACAACCACAGAGCAGTGCTCCCAAAAAAATACAACCCTTGTTAAAGTGTACCCATCTAACCGTGACATGCAGTATTTAATAAGTGCATAACTAGCAGTGTGGCTTTGCAGAATTACGTGTGTGTATGGGCCCGAAGCATGGCGAGTTGTTGAGTAACCATTTGGTAGAGAAGAGCGTCGAGGAACAGGAGCGGTCACTGTAAAAACCTAAATGGGGTAAAATGCACAGAATTCATGTGAACTGAGGAAAGGAGGACAATGCCTGGCCTGAACTGACAGGAACAGTGACATTTTCACTTATATATTAGGATGGAAGCAAAGAATGCATATCGAAAGCCTGGGTTGGGCACTGCATTTTAGAAATGAAATAGTTTGCACATGTACTAATCTCGTGTGCCCATTCATAATTATCCAGGCAGCATACCAAATAACCCTCTATATTACTTATTCCAGATCTCCACAAAGCTCCAAATAGCAAGTCTGTGGATGTATGTCAATTTCACAGAGCAGTTGAGACGCAGTATCAAGTGGTTTTAAATATATCTCCCCAAACCAGAATACACCTATCTGTGCATGCAACGGCCAATGGTTTGTGAGGAGTGTCTGGTCACCTGATGTAGAAACTTAGAATCCTGTATTCCAAATGATCAAGTTCTTATGTACATTAATTAGCGTCAGTGAATAATGAACATCATTTTAAACACTACTGATAATAGAGTAAAACAGGGCTTGACACATCCCAGGAGCCAGGGCTCCTAACTTTCTCCATCTGCCAGCTCCTAATTTCCTGTAGAAGTACCATTTTTCTGGCTCCGTAAAGTAACTTGACTAATATTTATAGGTTTGAGGAGCTAGCCAAGTCCCGACTTAAAATACTGTTGAAAATGAAATTGTAGTGTTTACCAAACGTTTCCATTTTACAGGGAAGTGGTTTGCTAGTATTGTCATATCGCATGGAAATCTTTTGTCAGTGCTTTCTGTAAATACACACCATTATATACCAAAAAGCTGACACGCTCACTGCTGCAGTTAAACATTTGAGATAAAAGTTGTTGTAAACCACTTACATTGGTCCTGCTGTAGTTGTGCATTTCATTAATGGTTTCTATATCGCCTCTCATTTCCAGCTGTCTCTTCACTGGAGATCCTTTAGAAAAACCAAGATATTACCATATTAGAAACAAAAGGATAAACTCAAATTTATCAGCTGGATTGTGCAATTGTTCTATGCAAGTCTCCACGTTTTGAAGCCTCACTGTCAGGCTAAACAACGGTTAGAGTTAACCCTGGTTACATTTAACAGAATTTCTCCAAGAAGCTAAGGTACGCTCCAGCAAGGTCACCAGCATTGCTATTTTCATAACTCACAGCAACACAATATTACTTATGGAGAGTTGGTCATTAAGGAATTAAAAATAACACGAGGAAATGTTATGGCTCTTTAAGAGCCGTTTATGATTGAATATAATATATAACCTTTCATTACATGAAGAAAGCAATCACAAGCATGCCAAAAATCTATTTATTGCTGCCGCCATTTTGAATCATTAGCTATTTCTCTATGATCGTTTCGGTCAAACCTGGTCTGCCTTTTCAGAAGCCAGTTGTGATGTAAAAAAAGCATTTTAGATATATGAGAAAATAAAATAAGGCAAAGATATTAACAGGTTAACTGAACAATAGTAAATAATCACTGCAGAAAATGACTAAACAATATCGACCATTTGCTGCTGGAGTCTGGCTTGCCAGGGATAATATTAATAACAGTTACTGGCTGCTATTGATCAATAGATAAAGCACAAACCTTCATCTTCACTGTCTGAATACCTATCGTCCTCCCCATGTCCATTCTCTTCAATCCGCAAATCAATGAGGTGTTGCAGCTTCTTCTCATAAACACTTCTTGTGCTAGCTAAAACAAGAAAAGAAGATTAATAACAGGTTAAGAGAAATGAAAACCATTTTAAACTGTGCCATCTCCGGTTTACGACCCAAAAGGCAAGTCATCTTTCTTTGTGGCAGTTCATCTGCATTTGGTTCTATAAAAAGGTGATTAGGGCATGAAAAGGGGACCGCACAGGCAATTCTGCTAAAACAAGGCATCATTTTTTATACCATGCTTTCATGTTTTTTCAGATTTTTTTGTAGAGAATGCAATAAGGTAAAACAAAGTTTATCAATCATGCCTTCATAGCTAGTTTATAGCAAATTTCTCAATGATGGACCTTAAGTACACCTTATAGAGTAGTTTTCAATGTCACCTTAAAGAACTGGTTGAACAAAGATGTCTTTATTTCTGACAGATCTGCCTGTGCCATTGAAAAACTAGCAGTGCACATGCACTCTGTGGTTTACAGTATATTCATCCTGGATGTGTGTGTTATAGGAATTGCAAGAAAATGCATTAAATCCAACAAATATAGATGTTAAATGTGTCTTTGGGGTCTCCGGTTTATGACTTCAACTATGCAAATGTACTGCTTTTAAATGCGCCACAACGCATGTCAGACAAGAGACACCACAGACTTTTTTTTTTTTTTTAAAAAAACAAAAAAAAACAAAGTGGCCTTATTTCATGCATTTTCCTGTGCTTCTACTAACACAATGTATAGTTTATTTTTATTTTATTATCTACATTCAGTGTATACATTTGTTTTTATTTATCTGACAGAGTCCCTTTAATATAGCACTAGAGAAGATCAGAGTCTTTTTGTCTTTAAACATTATAAGAACCCAATTGGTGTGCACCCCAATGGCTTCCTCTAAAATATGAGTTACCCAACAAGGTTATGGCAAAAATCCAACAACGTATTAACTACACCACATACTGGTAAACCCAGAACAACACAGTGAGGAAATGAATCATACGTACAAGGACCTGGACCATGAGCGGACCAATGCTCCTGGACCCCGTAATATACACAGGGGGCCAGCACAAGTAAAAACAAAATCTTTCAGATGTTGGAGTTCAAAAGTAGTGCTAATCTCGAATTCCAAACTCTGACTTTAGCGACTAGAGCTCTATGCATATAATTACATGCATTTAATTTAATATATTATACACCCTTTTTTAGGACTTAACAAAACACTGTTCTAAAAGAAGGAAAGAAGGCTTCATTTCTTGATACATTTTTGTAGATTTGCCATAAATCTTTAAAGCAGGGCTCGGGATACACAGACTCCTCAAATACTAGCAGGACAGCGATGTGATCTCGCTAAACTTCTGCTTTAATGAGAGGTCCAGTGCACGACGTTACAACTGGAACAGCGCTAGAACACTGTTCCAGCTCTAACACAGTGCACTGTATGGGGATCCAGGGCAAGTAATAAGGTTCCAGTTGTAACTGTGCACTGAATTTCGTGAGATCTCCGGAATCACATGCCGATCTGGCTAGTATTAGGATGAGACTGTGGTTCCGTCCCCTACGTTAAAGATTTGATTTATGACAAATCTAAAAAAAAAAAAAAAAAAATGTATCGCTAAATTAAGCCTTTTTTTTTTTTTTTTTTAGAACAAATGGTTGTTATTTTTAAAGATAAGAAAATGGTGTCGAACATATGTAAGCTAGAGTACTACATTTAAATAATGTCACATTATGGGGTTTTCGTACTGCACTCGTTTTCCCTGAAGAGCCTACTGGGTCAGTTGTAACAAATTAACTAGCAGCTGCCCCACCTGGGTTCAAACCGCAAAACAAAATGGTTGGTCTATGCAGATATCGATAAGCAAGGGACATTTTCCCTGCAGACCCACAAAAAAAAAATACCCAGTAGTACATTTGCATGTAATGCCCAAGAGATTTCTCTGCATGTCAATTATTGAATAATATGTCAAAGGGGTGAAGCAGATCTGAGGGAAGGGCAGGACACAGGAAATTAAACCTATGATTTGCCTGGAAAACACAATATACTTTAATCAATATGTATTATGCTGCAGCAGCAGCAGATTGGGCTTGTAATACTTCAGCAGAAGGCATTAGATATCCCTTAGGCATAATAGTGCCAAGTTACAGAATGGCATGGTTTTACATGTTTAACATACATATTCAGCAATATAATGGATAGAAAACAGATAATACATTGAATCCAGTTTTTAAAATGGAAATTATAGCAAAGTAAGTATACATACACACACCCCATCTTTATAGGCATACTCCCTCTTACACCGCCCTCACTAGCCCCAAAATGACATGCATACGTAATATGGGTCCCGGCTTGACCCCTCGCTTCTGCAGCTGTTCCTTCAGCTCAATGTTGTTTAGGCTTTTCACATCCATCTTGTCTTTAGCGTTCTCCTCCTGGTCTTCAACAGGCAGAAGCTTAGACAAAGGAGACAGTAGTGTTAAAAAGGAAGGCAGCAGTGTGTGCCCGTTCAGTACTTCTAAAATAAACATGATTTCTTTAAATACATTTTGTAACAGACAAGTTATTACCTCAACTATTAGAATAAAAACATCTTACATGGTGGCAATAACTGAATTTGACGATTAACAGATTACATTTAATTTTCATTATCTTTCCTGAAAGAAAAAGTCTGCTCTATTATTTTTTGGATTGGTTACATGATTAAAATGTAACTTTACAATCAGTTTCCATTCATTCTGGAGAACGAATCAAGCATTTTTGAAAAATGACAGATAACTAGTAGGAGTAAACAAACTGCAAAGAAAAAAAAAAAATGTTAAAAAAAATTAAAATCACACAACAGCGTGCACACCTTTATAAAAAAAAAAAAAATTTTACAATAAAAACTCTACATACACAATGGAAAAAATATTAAATGAAGCAGTTTTATTGTATTTATTTTGAAAAGCTCACTCTACCATGTCATTATTATAGAGCTAAAAATCTTTCCTGGAAAATAAAACAAATTCTACTTTAACAACTATGTAGAGAAAAACTAGAATTTGAAGTAGCTAAAGGAACTATGTGGTAAATGCAAGAACATTTTGCTGGCAAAGAGGAGAGGCCTAAACCCGCTCCATGTGTCTTGCAGTAGGTTTAAAAATCTGTCAACATTTTCCATATAAGAGGGTTTGTTGCTAAGCAACAGCCCTTCGCCAGGTGACCTACTGCCCCTGCCTGTCAGTTCTAGAAATCTCTCCTAGTTAAAAACGCCAGATTTAATGAGTCACCGGATTCTCCTCTTCCTCTGGGAATTTTGACATTTGTATTAAAATGTTTGTCAATTTCTTCAAACCGCACTTCAGATACGACCTCTGTTAAAAGTAGATGTTAATATTTCAGAGATGAGAAAGGTTACAGCTTTTGAAAAGCAAGATAGTCTGAATTTCTCAACATTCAAAAGGTTCTCTGCAAAAGGATTTCCAGTCATGGTTGTTAACCACTTCAGCTAAACTCTAAAAAGCAGTGATGGCACGTGTTCTCTGAGGTGGCACTTAGCATCTGAGTGCTTTGTCTCCATCATAAATGGAGGCACCGGTAACAAAAAGGAACAATGACAGAGAAGGGGAGGCTAAAATGAGCAGAGTCTGCAATGGAAATGTGGGAAGGAAGCACAATCTCAGGGAAAATAGTACTTGGAGATCTTTAACTTGGTATCCTGCCGAACAATGCGTACGAGGGCTTAAAAACGTTTGCCATCACTTCTCTAGATTGAGCATAGTTGCCAGTTTTTAGGATTCTATCCTGTCAAATTTGGGTCTATCCCGGCATTTTGTGCATAGCGAGTTTAAAACTGTGCATGTCAGACACACGGCCTAAACGAGGAGAACGGAGCTGCAAATACCCAGCATCTGATGTCATGTAGCCCCATCCCGTTTCATTGCCACTTTCCTGGAAGGCTGCTAAGAGAAGTTGGAGAGGAATAGGCCAATAAACTTGGTTAGTGAATGAATGTGAAGACTAAAATAAAGAGCAGACGTAGTAAACCCCGTCAGATATGGTAGACGTGATCTCACCACTAAGAGCTAAAGCGAAGGGTTTTGTTGAAGGGGCCTCTAACTCTGGGGCCAACTGCCCCCAAATACCATTGTGGTATGGTATTGGTATCCGCTAATAAAAAAAAAAAATGCATTCCTTGTTTTTATTTCCTTCCTCTGTCCCTTTACTCAATTTTTCCTGCCTTCCTTTCATTATTGCCCGCGCATCCCTTGCCGTTGCACCCATATAATTTGCCCCTGCACACCAGACTGCACTTGCAGATCCAGGCTCTCACAATGTGTTCCCCGTGGCTCTTTGGAGTCTGAGCGTCAGGAGGTTACGTGACCCCAGACGCTCTGAACCGCAGGAAGCGCAAGAGGCAGCCTGAGTAGAGCTCCCCAGCCAGCCCTGTCACGGCACACCCAGTTCAACCTTACGGCACACCGGTAGCGGAGCACTGCTCTACACATTTTGTTAGAAAAATTGCACGGAAATGCATAAAGACAAAATGTGTTTTAAAACGAACACTACCACCAGAAAAAGAGCTCTAATTTGAATATACTGTGCATTTAAAAATAAAACATTTTTTATACTATAAATTAGATTATGTAGATTGTGTATCGCATGCAATTATTTTGTGGATTTGTTCCATAATGCATAAATCTTATAGCAAGTCTCACTTTATAGCTATGGGCATAGGCATGAGGTAATACGATAAACGATTAAAATGGAGATTTTAAAAAGGGACTGAATCACCTAAACATATTTTTTTTTTTATTCTCAATATGCACAATAAAAATAGATTGAAAATTAATTATACATGGTGTTAAAACTGCAAGCAAATGGCTAAATTCGGAGAAAAATGCGTTTTAAATGAGTCTGTGGTGTCTCCAGTTTATGCCCTCACCTGTATATAGGTCATTTATATATTAAAAAAAAAAAAAAAAAAAAAAAAGTCAAAACAACTTGTGTTACAGCCCCTTTAAACATTGTAATAATTAACAGGGCCCCTCAACCCCACACTTTGTGAAGCACATTTAATAGCCTAACCAAAGCATTTTACATTTTTGATGGTACTGTCTTTTTAAGCTCCACCATGGTCTCATGTTTATATCACTTTGATGTTTGATATGCAAATTACTTCTTTCATGGAGAAAGTGTCATTAACATATCAAGCTACAGAACGCAAGATGTATAGTGCCGAGTCGACAGTTTATCAGCAAAATAAGAACTGTTGCTAATTTAACCATACATGGCTTGTCAACAATGTATACAGAACAGTTAGTATTTATATCCACAGCCCCCCTGTACTCTTTAGAGCAGTGAATCACAAAAGGACGTGCTGCGGCAATTGCACAGCTTTGCCACGAGAAATAAAACAAAAAAAACACATGCCACCTAACGCGAGTTGAGCACACAGTGGGAGCAGTGCACAGTAATCCACGCTTGCTGGGACATCCTCACTCCAGGATCAATACAGGAAAGAATCTGCAGCTCAAGATTAAGCAGAGAGAACAAAGCCGGCTTGTTAGTGAAATAAACAAATATCCTTACTTAATTTAAAAATGGAAAGATGCACCAACACACAAGTTATATTAACTTGAACACGGTCCACAAAGCAGATTCGTGGAAAAGTCATGGTGTCCTGCTATGTAAGCTTTGAGCACGCCAGATCGCAAAGACTTCAGTCGCGCCATTATAGAAAACAGGCAGTCTACATGCAAACCAAGTGATCTAGGCAGGAACATTTTAAGATCTACCCAATGCGTTTCAGAAGAGCGCTCACTTCTTCAGGGACAATTAGATTTTACAGTCTCCATATATTTTCTATTTGTATATAGTACCATCTGTGATGGTACCTTTTGGGCTACGTTTCCTTATTACTTATCAAGCCACAAGGCAACATGGATAAGGAGATCCCATCAAAATCCAGTTAGATTTTTTTTATTTTTTATTAAGTGCGTTTCCTTGCAATTCTGTAACACTATTGATTACTTTTATTCTCTACAGCCACAGTACAAATAATGCTTAGGTGTTAAAGTCCCTTTTATTCTCCGCTCATTTTGTTTCCCAATCATTTTACTGAAGCAGAAGAAAAAAAAAAAAAAATATTATACACACACATTTATAAACCAATAAAGTTAATGCAAAAATGACCACAAATGTCAAAATGACATGCTTGCTAAATATTGATGGCACAGAGAAATTACCAGTTTTGAAATACTAATATGAACAATTTTGTATTTCAATTCCTTTGAATGGATACTAAAATCAAATTTAAAAGTCCACTTTATGGTTTAAAATCCTACACAAGAACAAAAGTATAAAAGATTCTTTACACAAGCACTAATATGCTGCAGGCTTTTACAGGTTATAGGCCTGAATTTCTACAAGCAGTAAACTTTCCCCAATAACCCCTGTAGCCACTTGTCACACTAAATAATTAGTTTTGTGCAATTGTACAAATCATACACAAAGCTTCAACATGTCAGCACTTACATCATTCTCTGACATGATGTCCTCGTCATCACTTGAGAACTCAGCAGTTTCTTTATCTTTAGAGAACACATGCTTCAGGTAGAGCTGCAAATAAACTGCTTTCCTCTGGTCACCCGGAGGAAGGGAGACATTATGAGAAATTAATATGCTTTTTAATTGGTCTTTGGAGAGCTGAGAAGGATTTCCTACATTGGCCGGCATGGCTGCCACTAGTTAGAAGGAGAATAGTGTGCTTGGAAAGGTCAGGCAGCTGGGAGCTATGAAATCCAAACTGCTCCGAAAGGCAAATCGGATTTAAAAATAGATTTTCATATTTGGGGTGGACAGCCCCTCTTAAGATCTGCTGCTGACCTATAGATAATGAACCTAAATAGTCTCATCACTCTATTATATATACTAGGCATACAGTTTACTAAAAACTATATTTTATGTAAAAAATAAAAAAATAAAACAGTTAAGCGCACATCTATATATTGACTTTCAAATCTGGGAGACCTGTTCTGTGCAGACAAAAACAAGCGCATATAAATGATTTGACCTCCAGGCATACATCCATAAACCACATTGATTTACCGTCTGCTAGATTCACAAGACCAAAGTGCAGCTTTTTTCATGAGTGCCATAGTAAATCTCTTAATAATGTTATAGGAAAGGCTATAAAAATAAAGTATCAATGAGCGTTTATAGGAGATGTAATCCTCATGATACACAATAAAATTATATATCTATATAAACACAAATACAAAATATACAGCCACATACATGTGTGCGTCATAGGAACAGGAAATACTGACCAAATTCAGCACTTTCCTTGCACGGAGATGGAGCTAAAAAGCAATCGTTGATTGCTATCTATGCGGGTTTCAACGCAGGACGTACCCAGTAGTTTCATGACAGAGTCAGCATTGGGCAAGTCTGGGAGAGGATAGAGACAGAGTCAGCATTGGGCAAGTCTGGGAGAGGATAGAGACAGAGTCAGCATTGGGCAAGTCTGGGAGAGGATAGAGTCAGCATTGGGCAAGTCTGGAAGAGGATAGAGTCAGCATTGGGCAAGTCTGGAAGAGGAAAGAGTCAGCATTGGGCAAGTCTGGAAGAGGAAAGAGTCAGCATTGGGCAAGTCTGGAAGAGGAAAGAGTCAGCATTGGGCAAGTCTGGAAGAGGAAAGAGTCAGCATTGGGCAAGTCTGGAAGAGGAAAGAGTCAGCATTGGGCAAGTCTGGAAGAGGAAAGAGTCAGCATTGGGCAAGTCTGGAAGAGGAAAGAGACAGTCAGCATTGGGCAAGTCTGGAAGAGGAAAGAGACAGTCAGCATTGGGCAAGTCTGGAAGAGGAAAGAGACAGTCAGCATTGGGCAAGTCTGGGAGAGGGAAGGGAGGGAGGCAGCAATGGGCAAGTCTGGGGGGTTCGGGCAGCATTGACTAAGTCTGGTGGGCAAATGGCTGTGGGGTCGATGCATTGGCTACGTCTGGGGGGCAGAAGGGCAAATAAAAGGAAATAAACACAAGAAATGCATTTTTTTTCTATCATTTTTTATTAAATATGAAAAAGCAATTTACATGTAAATGTATACAAGCTAAACTTTTTTCCTATAGGGCAGACTTATATTCAGGCTTTTGTTTTTTTTTCCTAAAGGAATATCCAAAGTTTGGGGGATCGTCTGATATTCAAGCAAATACGGTAGAAGCACAAGTGAAATTTTAGTTGTTCCTATTGTGTACTTTTGATAGTACATGCCAGTTTATCCTCTGACCGATAGCTGCCATGCTTCCATAGGAAGCAGGTGGTCGGCGACCGGCTCTTTGCTAGCGCACCTTAACTAGGGCCCCCTCTGATCCCATGCAAAAATGAGGGTCTCTCTGCACTGGAACTGCTGTCTCACTATTAAGACACGTCAGGTTTACTTCAAAGACTGGGACATGTTTTGTTTAACCCTTGCTTCCTTCAGGGAAGCGAGAGTTAAACAAAGTGCACTGTTCCTTTAAGGCTTAAATAATCAGTAAGAAAATAGTAACTTCCTATCAGCTGCAGCTTGTGACTGCAA